>CABHPR010156531.1:0-74132 GCA_902168415.1 Peromyscus melanophrys | reverse complement strand
CTCTCTCTCTCTCTCTCTCTCTCTCCTCTCTCTCTCTCTCTCTCTCTCTCTCTCTCTCTCTCTCTCTCTCTCTCTCTCACACACACACACACACACACACACACACACACACACATTTGATGCACTCCCTTTATCTTGAAGGACATTTTCAACTCTAGATGACTCAATGAGGAAGAAACATTAGGTAGATTACCTAACAGCCTTTTTACATGACACTGGTGATAAGACAGGCCACTCTTAGTATCCTGACAATTCGATTTGAGGGTGTCAGATGCTGTAACCATGGTTTCTTGCTGCTATCCCTTTTGTGACTTGCTACAATAGGGCTGAAGAAATGAAAGGCAGAGCAGTATTGCCCCCCTGACAGAACATTTGCTTCCGTAGGATGTATTTTGGAATAAAAGAAATACAGAAATATGTACAAATAATTTCTACCCGTTTTATTCATTTCAAGCCAAAGGAAATATGCTACAGCTGGTAGATTTTACTCATTGTCTCATAATACCTGGGAACAGAAAGTGGGGTGTGTAGCAGAACACATTAGACTCTCAAGGACAGAAGTGCTACTTAAACAGCTCATGGTTAAAGTTGAATACATTATAATCTAGTGTACTTATGACCTGGATGACAGGACACATTTTCTTATGTGCTTCACTTAGCACCAAGGAGCAGCCTGAAGTTTTTGTAGAATGCAATCTGTTCTGTATTTTTCTAACATTAATTTCTATGTTGTCTATAAGCTTCCTACTGTTATTTTTCATATAAATACCATAGAACTGAGATGAAATTGCGAATTGGAAATCAATTTATACTAAAAAAGACAACAAGCCCATGCTTGATTTTCTATTCAAAGTCTTAATCTAAATAAGTTAGGTTATTTAATGTTTAATGAACTTAGTCCTAAAATACAGGAGCACACCTGTTTTAAAATATTTAAAAGACTTGTTTTCAATTTAAATACACTTTTTAGTGAAGCCATGCCCAAGCCATTTTAAACACAAACCTTGAGTCTTTCATCCCTTGTTCTTGAGTGATTGACATCTCCATACTGTGGGAACCATCTGGACATGGAATTTAGGGATACTGCCACTGTCTTAGCCTCTGTGGCTACTATATACCAAGCTATCACATGCCAGGTGATTTTATAATAACAGAAAATTCTTTTTCACAGTCACAAGCAAAGTCCATGCCCAAGGCAATGCTGTATTTAGTGTCTAGCAATGCCCTATGCCTTTGTGCTTAGACAGGTATCTTTTCACAGTAAAATCACAAAATGCACAACACTGTCTTTTATTAGGTAACCATTCAGAACAATCTGCCTTCTAGAACATAATTACTTACTCAACTGGCTGGTTTTGAGTGTCAACTTGACACAAACTAGAATCATCAGGAAGGAAGGAGCTTCAGTTTAGGAAATACTTCCATGAACCCCAGCTGTAAGGCATTTTCTCAGTTAATGATCAATGGAAGAGGGCCTAGTCCATTGTGGGTGGTGTCATCTCTGGGCTGGTAGTCCTGAGTTCTTTAAGAAAGCAGGCTAAGCAGCCATGTGAAGGAAGTCAGTAAGAGGCACTCCTACATGGCCTCTGCCCACAGATTCCTGCCCTATTTGAATTCCTGGCTTGACTTTCTTTAGTGATGAACAGTAAAATGGAAGTCTGTGCCTAGTACCCTTTCTTCAACAACTTGCTCTTTGGTCATGGTGTTTCATTGCAGCAACAGAAACCCTAACTAAGACACCCACCAAAAGCCTTATCTCTAAACATCATCTTATTGGAATGGGGTTTCAATATGATTTCTTTTGGAGGAGAGGCACAGATAGTGTGTGTGTGTGTGTGTGTGTGTGTGTGTGTGTGTGTGTGAGTGTGTGTGTGTGTGTGTGCAAATAAAATACATTACTTGAAGTGATTAAAAAGGAGAGAACTTATAATATTTGCAGGGCAAACTACAGAAGTAAAAGAGCCTTCCAAGATCAAAGATCAGAGAGTAGATGCAATTTTCCTACTCTTAAAGACAACAAAACAGACTCATTATGATATTTAACTTGAATTTTCACTTTGGCATGGTCTAGCATCAACTAAAAGACACACCTGTGAGAGATTATTTAGAGCCAGATAGTTTCTTAGAATACCTTTGAAGGATTATCTAGATTCAGCTAATTGAGATAAGAAGAACCACTCTGATTGTAAGCAGCACTCTTAGGGTAGCTGTGTATTGGTCTGGATAAAAAGGAACAATCATTAGCAATCATCACTCTCTGCTTCCTGAGAGTGAATGCAGCAGGACCAGTGGCCACAAGCTCCTGGCATGGCATCCTTGCCGTGGTAGACTGTGTCCCATTGGTCAGCTGAAATAAACCATCCTCCCTTAAACTGCTCTTGACAGGTGTCATCTCACAAGAAAAGAGCAAGACACCATGGAAAACCAGTGTTTCAGGTAGTGTCCGAAGATGAGAATCATTCAAAATCCTAGTTCAAGGTAGGAGAAATAAAAAAAAAAATATCTTAACCTTTTTGTTCTATCAAACCCTTATCTGACCAAAGCAAAGTCACTTTAGGGAGAACAACTTAGTTACTCAAACTATGATGAGAATATAAATCTGATGCAAGTAATTTCCCAAAGAATTATACAGAATAAAAAAATTGTGATTATACTCTACTGATTCAGAGGGAACATAATTACATAAAAAATTTCTTTAAATGCTTAGATATTCTAAGCATTGTGGGTAAAAGATGGTGGAATACATCATAAGGCTGACAGTAAGGGAGGAATAGTAAAATTAAAAGTATTTACAAATGAGATGAATTTATTTACACCTCAGTAAGAACATGGACCAGGAAGTGGGCTTAAGTCAACATAGGCAAATCATAGAAAAGACATTAAAAGATAAAAGAATGAACTGCTGTAACTCAAGCATATCATTTAAGAATTACCCTGCCTACCCAGGGAGGCCAGACTCACAATATATGGAGTATAGTTTCTGTGGAGATCAAAAGGGCTATACTGCTTTCCTGATAACATTGATTGACAGGGAATAAGAATGAAGAGAAAAGTGGCAGGATTGTGTTTGATGTTGTGGGACTGTGGACTCCTCAGATACGTGGTGAAAGAACATTCTGCATGTTTCTGTGTTGGTGTTTTCTATTAAGATTGCCTATTGGATCATTAGTATCTGTATATTACTTGTACTGTGCATAAATTAGGTGGCCAATGTCCAGTCAATTGAAAATCTGAATAGAGCATAAAACATGCCCCCCATGTCAGAGAGACAATACTTCCCACGTGAGGAAATTAGCATCAATTTCACAATTTCAGACATTAACTGAAGAATGAGTTTTAGGGTTCTGAGACTTCATATCTCACACTGGACTTTGTCTAACTGTTTTACTTCTAAGACTTTCAACTCAGATGATGCTTTTGCCACCAAGCTCCTGGGTCTCCAGTTTGCCAGCACATCCTGCAGGACTTGATAATTCTCAGCCTTGAAATCACACAGAGAAAGTGTTTCTGTAATCTTGAGCTTGTAATCATATCTCAGAAGAAACTTAAAGACTAAGCCCCCTGTAGTAACTGCCTGAAATAGTTCACAAGGCAATGAAATGTTATTAACAGGCGTGAAAGTAGAGGTAATCCTGACACTTTGACATGATGAGTGGAGGATCACAAGCTCTCATCAGCGTTAGCTACATTGTGACTTTGAGGCTACTCAAGGCACATGAGATCCTGTGGGGGTATTGTGTTCCCCAAAATAAGTGTATGCTAATAAACTTATCTGGGGTCAGAGAACAGGACAGCCACAATATTAAACATAGAGGTTAGGCAGTGGTAGCATACGCCTTTAATCCTAGCATTCCAGAGACAGAAATCCCTCTGGATCTCTGTGAGTTCAAGGCCACATGGGAAACAGCCAGGCATGGTGACCCATACCTTTAATCCCAGAAAGCACGCCTTCAATCCCAGGGAGTGGTGGTAGAAAGCAGAAAGGTATATAAGGCTTGAGGACCAGAAACTAGAGGCCTTTGGCCTGGAGAAGCCTTTGGCCTGGAGAAGCATGTAGCTGGTTAAGCTTTCAGGCTTCTAGCAGCAGTTCAGCTGAGACCCATTCTGGATGAGGGCTCGGGGCATCCAGTCTGAGGAAACAAGACCAGCTGAGGATTCAGCGAGGTGAGATAGCTGTGGCTCATTCTGTCTCTCTGACCTTCCAGTGTTCACCCCAATACCTGGCTCAAGGTTTGATTTTATTAATAAGACTGTTTAAGATTCCTGCTACAAGATCCTGTCTCCTAAAACAGCAAAAGAAAACACCAAGTTGTCTTCACTTTGTTACTGTAAAGTAGAATTTATAGACTGCCATAATAATGGAAACATGGCAGAAACAGGAGAATCCTGAATCAGGTGAAAAATTGTTTACTACTTCTAACACAGGCAGCATGGACTTCCTGGTCAAAATTAATTTCTTGAACCAACATCAACCAAATAGTTGATAAAAAGCAGCCTGTATAGATGCTATGCACTTGGTGGTTTTATGTAATACTAGAGAAACAGAAGTCAGGACACACACACACACACACACACACACACACACACACACACACACACACACTAATATGAGACAGTTGTTTCCCAAATTTGTAAACCAAATATGTTTTAAGTATTTATCTATCTTATTTAAACTTTTTTTTACAGAGTAATAATTTTATTGTATGGAAAAACTATCTATAACTACCTACAACTCACAAATATCTTCTTTTTTTAAATTTTATAATTTAATTTAATTTTACATATCAGCCACAGATTCCCCTGTGCTCCCTTCCCTACCCAATCCACCCCCCATTCCCATCTCCTCCAGGGCAAGGACTCCCCTGGGGATTCAGCTCAGCTTGGTAGAATCAGTCCAGGCAGGTCCAGTCCCCTCCTCTCTTCACCCAGGCTGAGCAAAGTGTCCCAGCATAGGCCCTAGACTCTAAAAAACCAGCTCATGCACTAAGGACAGGTCCTGGTCCCACTGCCTGGGGGCCTCCCAAACAGTTCAAGCTAATCGATTGTCTCACTTATCCAGAGGACCTGATCCAGTTGAGGGCTCCCATGGGAATACGAAGAAGCAAAGTGCTAGAGAGGTCCCCAGAAATCCACAAAGATACCTCCACAATAGACTACTGGCAATGGTCGAGAGAAAGCCCAAACTGACCTACTCTGGTGATCGGATGGCCAAACACCCTAACTGTCGTGGTAGAACTCTCATCCAGTGACTGATGGAAGTGGATGCAGAGATCCATGGCCAGGCCCCAGGTTGAGCTCTGGGAGTCCAATCGCCAAGAAAGAGGAGGGTTTATATGAGCGAGAGATGTTGAGACCATATTTGGAAAAAGCACGGGGACAAATAGCCAAACTAGTGGAAACACATGAACTATGGACCAATATCTTATTTAAACTTTTAAGGATATTTTCTATACAAATATCTTTGTAAGAAGGGTCTAAAAATCACTAATGCCTTTTTCCAAGTTATGGAGGAATAGAAAAGAACCATTGATAGTTTTATAACAGCATTAAGGAGTAAGAAGAATGATTCTTACTCATTTACATATTTATAAAGTCTGGAATTAAATGAGGAATTGACAAAGTAGTAGTTTACTATTGCAGTTTCATAACTTTGTGACTAAACCATACTTCAAAATGTAAAGTTTAATGTGTCTTTTTAGGTGAATATTTATTTAACTAAAATAATTTAAAACTATTCTCCCTCACTAAATATATTTCCTCTTAAATTGTTATTTGGATTTTCAGAAAAAATCAACATGTGAAATTTACATTCAATTTCATTTTGAAAACATAAATGACTTTCAGATATAGAAGTAGTATTATCATTTGGAAAAGAAAACAAAACAAAAAATAAACAAAACCTAACATTATAGAGTCAAAGAGTGAAAACATTGACTCTTATCTGTAATCTGTATTTCAAATAACTTATTGGTTTTATCAGGATCCAATAAATGAAAAAGAATCAAAAATAAAAAAAATCATCTTGATAATCTTGTCAGATGTTCCATTTGTGGCTTGTGGATCCACTGATACCCAGCATCAGTCCCTCTTCTGCAGAAGAGGGTGAAGACTATAACAGCTAGAGGTTAATGAGGAGAGAAATTGTTTCTGGACTTGTCAGGACTACTCTACTCCTGAAATCAGTGTAGCTGTGTTGACTTTGTAAGACCTGTATAAGATCAAGCCTGTTGGCCTTCCAGCATGGAGTGGGAAGGTCGTTGATGAGCCACACCCATTACTGAGGAGCTCTAGACAGCTGGTGGCTTCCACAGCAAGAGGACTTGGTTTTCTTTAAGGGTGTGGCTCTTAGTAGCTCAATTATGCTCCCATGGATGGCACCATACCAAGGAGTGAATGGCCAGCCAAAATTAGATTTCAGGAATTATTCTCAGGAAATAAAAAAAGAAGACTAAGTGGGGAGAGTGTTGAGGTGTGGGTGGATCTGAAAGGACTTAGGGTGGAAAAGTGGAGGGTTGCTATGATCAAAATTCATTGTATAAAATTCTCCAAGAAAAAATTATGTTAAACATCTCCAGATTATCTTTATAAACTGTCATTAAAAGTTATATCATTACCAATTTTATGAAGACTGCTCTAATAGATACTAACCTATTCAGAATTGTATACATTTAACAACAAGGGAGATATTACTCATGTTTAAATATGCAAAAGTCCATATAAATAAATGTTTCCTAAGAATACGCCAACATAGCACTTTATCTGCTTTATTTTTCCTACTTTTTGCCCATGAATTTGAATGTCCAATACTATTCATAACATTCATAACTTGAATTCTAATTTTATTCATATGCAAAGTAATCCTATCCCTGTTATGTAGTTTTGCTTTTTGATCTTGTGTTTTTACATGTGACTCTGTACTGAAAGTTAATTTAAATTCCACTGAATATGTATATATACTTTTTTTCACCCTGTCATGGTATTCCTTTCCATTCTCAATTCTGCTGTCAAGGCAGAAATTAACTTTGTCTTGACACTGTCCAACACTGATAAGATTGCTCTAAAGAAAAAGACATTTAACCTCTGAAAATTTGGATCCAAAAGGAAATAGTAGCACTGGGACTCACCACTACCATAAACAGAAAGTGATGATTCAGTCTGCTCAAAGATGAAGAAAATAAAGTGTCTGAAGTTTTCCCCTTGATTTCCTAGGGGTATAAATATAATCAATAAAAGGCAGTAAGGTAAGTTTGTTACACTTGCTTTGCTCTCAGAACACCAACCTCTACCCTTGTGGAATGGAGTTTCCTTGTTCTGATGCAAATTGTCTCCTCTTTAATGGAATTTTGATTAGCTTCCTTTTATTTTGAGAATAATACCAATGCTTAACAATGAAGATCTGTAATCTCCAAGCAACCTGGGGACATAGATATAGATTTGGAGATATAGCCATGTTAAAATTAGATACATATCACATTTCCATTTTTTCCTGTGCATAATGACTTTAGTTTGTGTGAGTGAATAAAAAAGATAATCAAGTCATAGATACCTCATGAAGATTGCTAGTGCATTTTTCTATAAAGGCATAAAGTACTTTGACAAGAAATTCTAATTTATATATTGAAATGTCAATTCTTTCCTTTCAATGTATCTGAAGAAATAGAAGATGTAGCAGTGTCCAATTTTTCTTGTATTGTTCTTCAGATATATTGGGAACATTAAGACCAAAAAGAATTTCAGCACTCACAACTTTATAGTGAAAAGAAAAGAGATTTGAATTGAGCAGGGCTTAGTGTTTTCCTTCCTTGTGACCATACATTTGTGCCTGATTTATACACCCATTATTTTATCACTGACCATGGTATTCATTGGCAGCTGAGTGATGATGCCATCAGATTAAATTGTTATTGTCTTCTCATGCTCAGATTGTTCTTTTCTTTAATTTTTTTCTGTCAACATAGCAGCTGATAGCTTCAGTTATAACTCCCTGAAACAGAAAATTTTCCATTCAGACTAGTTAAAAAATTATTTCAATATTTTACCACCCAAATTTATCTTACTTTGTCTAGCTCAGGGCATCAGCAATCAGGGTGTACCAAATCATGATTCCTAAATGTCCCTCAATGTATTAAAACCTTATTTCTCACTGTGAGCAATTTGCTAGTTTATGACACCAGCAAGTAAGCTGGTAAGAGGTGTACATGTCATTGAATAAATGGCCTAGAAACAGAAGGTGGATCTCCACACCCTTTCCTTTCTTGTGTATTCCTGTCTTTGAGATACAGAATGTAAGATGATTCTCAAAGTTCATGTGTTAAATATATAGTCTTTTAATGGTCTTTGTATAATAGTTGTGGAACTTTTGGGATAGGGCCTAGATGGCATATTTGGGCAATGAGAAATGAGTCATTGAAGACTGAACCTGAGTCTAGTGATGGTCCAGGCCTCTGTTCTCTGTCTGGCCACAATCTGACCACTGTATTGAACTCTGACAGAACCAAACCACTCCAGCTGGCATGAATTCTCTCTTGTCTTGGACTGGAATTCTCTGAAGGGCATGAACCCAAACTAATCCTTCACCACAAGTTGCTTATCTAAAATAAGTTTATATAAACTGCTAGTAACACAGTAGTCAAGGAGGTTGGTGGTTTTAATCTGCCTCACACCTCTGTGTGAGGCAAATTACCCAGGGCCAGAGCTCCTTACCTGTGATACAAAATGTATCCTTTCTCCTTATATGCTCAGTGTTTCTAGTGTTTATTATAGTTATATAAAATTAGATCACATAGCCAAATACTAGCATAGCCCTCAAAAAATAAAGCATAGGATATTTTCAGAAATCTAATAGACTAAAACAATGTAGATGAAAGCCTATGAATTAAAAAATCTGTGAGAATTCAATTGTGAAGTATAAGAGCAATGTCTCTGACATTTGAAGTTTTTAGAAGATAAAAATCTATTGTTATTTCATTGAAGTCATTATTTGTTTCTTTAATTTTTGCAAGATATGTTAATAAGGGAGTGAAATATTTTGTTTATTTATGTTTGTATGTTCATCTGCCTGATCCTGATTAGTATATGGAAAAGAGGTTTATTTAGCTTACAAGTCTAGAGGTTTATGAACATGGTATCAACATACTCATGGTCTGGTAAGGTTCTCATGATTCATAGCATCAGAAAGGCAAGCACATCTGTAGAAATGAGCATCACATGAAGTCAAGAGAGATCACATGGACATGAAGCAAGAAAAGGGACAGGAGTCAGATTAATTACAACAGCATGCTCACCACAGAACTGGATTCTCCTGTTGCAGAATGCATCCCTTCAGACAGGTGGAGATCTTAAGACTTCATTACTGTTCCAATCGTTAAACTTGTATTAGAGATACACCAAGAAACTAAACATCAAGGTTCTAGTGCATGAAATTTTGGGGCAAAATGAAGCCATTTTGAAACAATGAAAGAGTAAGTTAATAACTTGGAGCTTGTGTTGAAACAATCATGAATTTATGGTTTTAATTTTATGTGACTTTGTAGTATATATGCACGTGTATGTGTGTCTGTATGTATTTGTGACATGGGAACAATGTGGTGTTTGAGTGTCACAGTGCAAATATAGAGATCAGAAGACAAGTTTTGTTTTCTTGTCTCTTTTGACCTGTTCATAGACCATGATGTTGGATCTAAGGTCACCAGGCTTGTAAGGCAAAGTGCCTTTACCTGCGTAGTCAGCTTTTTGTGTGCGTTTTTAATGCAATTGGATGCAGAGGCCACTGCAATGCTTGAGTAATATGTGTTCTGTTATAGTCTAGACCACAGTTACAAGACATCTCATGTGTGTGTACTATATGTGTACTTTTGTGTACTATGAGAATGGTTATAGAAAACCATAGATGATGCATAAATTTAAGGTTTAGAGAAAGATGAAAAAAATACATTGGGTGAGTGATGGTCTGGAACTTAACTTTGTGTGAGAAAGGGTAGAAAAACGATTTTCTTGAGATCTTATACAGTTCTGCCTTGTAAGGCTAAGTTTATATAATTAATAGTCATTTGAGCAGGAATAATGAAATGAGTTAGATAATTCAGCATAAAATTATAAGTATTGGGTGAAAGTATGCTATGTTCGTGGTAACTTATGTAAATCCACATAGATACAGTGATTAGAAAAGTGGATCTACTTACCATGTATCATTTAGGCATCCATGTATGATGGTGCAGGTCAGTGACCCAGTTCTGAATAGTTAATGGTGCTGGGGACTCCAGAGACAAACCATATTTTTACCAATTTGAGCATGTATTTTTCAATGATTTTTTTTTTAAATACGGTTGCTAGTGCTTGTTCAATCTCATAAAATGAATAAAGGAAATCTTTAAAATCATTCCTTAATTATGATGGTCAGATTATATAATCCATATAATGCACTTTAATATAAAATAACCACTAAAGGGAAGTATAGTGTTAGCATTCAGACTAACACTTTTACTGCTACACTCATTAGTGTACGTATGTGTCAGCATCTGGACTGGAATTGCATGAACTTACAGATCTTACCTCACTTACATGCATTATTCTTGGGTTGCCAATCTCTTAAGCACTGACCAACATGTGTAGGTTTAAAATGAAATAGTGTTGCAATTTATTACCCCAGAAGTGAACTATATCCAGATTGTTAAATCGAGGTCTAACAGCTCTTAGTAGATTTTAGAGAAGACAGTCCTTACATTGTGATTCATATTCCAGATTTTGCTTTTATGCTTTTATGTTACTCGTTGACCTTTTTAATGCATTTCTTAAGGTAACTCAAATTTAGAAATGTAGTTAATTCCCAAATCTTTTCTCTATTTTAATAGCTATGTGAAAATGATTTAGTACAAAGAAGAGATTCAATAAATACATTTCATCATTGTGGCACTTAACAATGGTATGGAAATTAGGGTGAACTTTATTTACTAAGATGAAAGAGTGGAAAGAAAGACTACATGACTTGAAATTGACTGCAAATTGAAGCAAAGTTAGTAGTAGCCCTATAATTAGGCCTTTTGATTTTTCCTTTTTATTTTATCATAACTTCATGAGGTAGTCCTTCATTCTTCATTCATTCATAGAAAAGAAAGGAAATGAGTGTAATTGCAATTCCAGGAGAACAGGAATGACAGAAACAAGCATTAGAATAAAAACAAATAGATAAAACAAGAATGGTGTAGACACAGCAGCACCATTGAATGAAGAACTGCAAGGCAGTGTGTTAATTCTCCCATGTGGTTGCCATTGGTGATCACAAGTGGGGTGGCAGAAAAGCACTCTGACATTATCTCATAGTTCTGTTGGACAGAAGCCAGCCATCCCATGATTGATTCTTTCCTTAAAATGTCACCGAACTAAAGTTAAACATCGGTCCTAGCTACATTTATCATTTGTGGTGGGATTCGTTTCTTAAGTACATTGATTATTGACCATGTTTAGTTACTTTCCTTGACAAATACCCTCTTTCATCTTCAAGCAAGTGTGTAGAACTTTGATATCTTGAATCTTTCTATCAAATCTTGCTATCTTATTCCATGAGGGGTAAAGAAATCTGTTCTTAATAAAAAAAGAAGAAAAAATCTGCTCTTGAGGTTTGGTGTGCTTTATTTACCCCACACAAACAAACAAAGGTTATATTCCTATGTTATGGCTAACTGATAGTAATTTTACAACATCAAAATTATTTATCTTTTCATAATATAAAATTTGTGGATACATTGCTGGAGTAACATACTTGAGGTCTGAAATTCTGTGTATCCTAATCACAACACAAGGTCACATTTGTGAAAATCCACAGTTCCAGTCCTGACATTACCTAGATTATATTCTCAAATGGTCAATGAAAGGAAAGCACATTTAATTATAGTATAACTAATGTATGTAAACTGAACTTCTTTGGAAGTAACATAGCCAGTTAAAAAAAAATATGATGAAATGAAGCAGCTAATGGCAATGTATTGTAATATCTTCCTCACTAATAATCTTATACTTCAGGTTCTTATTTTAATGTCATAACCATTTTGAAGCTAAGAGGAAATATATAGGCTTGTAAGTATGTGAATATTTTAAAAAACATTAAGAATAATTGTAAATTCTGAAATGAAATTAAGCTATACAAGTAACATTGTTGTTTGTGTAAATATAACCATTATAGGAACAGACAGTGTGATCTTGTGGTTAAAATGCAAAGCACTCCAATGTCTGTTATAAAAGGTAGTCCTGGGAGATAACTGAAAATTATGTTGTTAATATTATCAAGGGCATTAAGATTTGAAGTGTTTGAATACTATCAAATGGCATCTATGTAAATAAAAGAGTGCTTTCCTGAATGGTTAAGAGACAATGTAGATTATCCTGGGATTTACTGACTGAAACCAAGATGTAAACTTTAAGCCTCTTTGTTTCTGGATTGTTAGCCTCGAGATTGTTCTCCTGAGATTTGCAGTTGCTGCAGCAAATAAGTAAAGCTTCACTTCTGTTTTCAAATCCACAGTGCTGTATTGTCAGGAAACCATTTCATTTCTTGTTTTCAAGTAAAAAGCCATTTCACACTTTTAGCTGATTTATCCTTTGCAGAGGGATATCGTATGTAATTTATCACATCTTCAGTTTCCTTTTGTGTATCTGTGCAAAGGAAGAAACTATTTAGTATGTGATACTTCCAAAAAGAATGTTTAGGAGGAAGCTTAGTCCATGCTTAGAAACTATAGTGTGACTGTTCCCCCAAACAGAGTAACAACTTAAAATAGAAAGCCATTTTCCTCCTTTCCTTAAAAAATGTGAATGACGATGTATAGAACAACTTTCAAGATAACAGCTATTCTGTGATGCTATTTATTCTCAGTGTAATAAGGAAATTGCTTAACAATTTAAAAGATCACATAAACAGTCCTTTCTTTAGATTGTAAGCCCTTTAAACTACTTTGTGTAGCTAGGTACATTTTACAAATTTGATCAATTACTGGAGTATTGAAGGCATTGAAGTCATAATCAAAGTCAAGAGAGCATACAGCCTGATTTAAGATTTAAGGAATGTTATTGTACAACCAGAAAGTGTGCCTATGTAGAAGTGGCATGCAGAGAGAGACTTTGCTGATACAATCCCTATCACACCAGTACCCCAAAAAACAGAGAATTCGATGCAGGTAATTGGAATGGGTAACACAGGAAGTATAAATGTTGAGGTGCCAAGTGGGTACTGTAACACAGACTTACAGAAAGTAAAAACTGCAGTTGACCATGGAAAAAAATGTTTGTGCCATTTCCAAAGTTCAGACCATGCAATTCATCTAACACTAGTAATGAGACAAAAAAGCAGTCATCTTCTATGGAATTCCTAGCCAGCTACTAGACTTGTTCTGCTGCAGTGTTGAAGGAGAAGAAAACCACAGACTTTTGCAGTCTGCTCTCAAGAGACTTCCATTGTTTGTGATGGGAAAGACCAGGGAGGGTCTTTTACTTTAGTTTCTGCTGCTATGATAGCATGCCCTGTGGGAAAGTGACTTAGGGGAGAAGTTCATTTTAGCTCACAATCCAAGGTTTTAGCTCACAATCCAAGGTTACAATCCATTATAGCAAGGAAGTCAAGACAATAGGGACTTAGACAAGATAGAAAGTAACATCTACAGCCAAAAGCAGAGAGAGAGATAAACGTACACATTCTTGTTACTCCAGTGATCTTCTCCATCTTACAAAATCCAACAACCAAACCCAATGAATGGTGCTCCCACAGTAAACTGGTTCTTTCCACATTGATTAACACAACCAACAAAAACTCAAAAAATGAGCCCACAGAAGTACCCACAGTTCAGCCTGATCTAGATAATATCTTATTGGTTGAAATCTTTCCCATAGATCCTAGATTTTTTATCAAGTTGACAATTATAACAGTAGTCACCACAGAGGAAGTCACACTTATAAAGACGACAAGTCAGTTCACAGTATATCCATGTCAAACCTTACACAGCAAAAGACAGGCTGCAGATGAGACTGAAGACAAGGAGTCTGAGGACCCACTGCTCACAGCTAACACAACTTGATACACTATGACACACTGTTTGAGTTCACAATAGTAAAACATCTTTATTCTTGTACCAATACCTGAACAAGCGTATTTATTCCTGTGTAGTATGTTAATTAGCTTTCCCATTATATGAAAGAAATACCTGAAAGAATCAATTTACTAGAGTACATGTTTAGGTTTTTCCATGGTCAGAGACAAAACATATTTTCTTTATGACCAACATGACCAATAATTTCTTTATGACCTACTTCTTCCTACATGGAGCCTCTTCCTACAGTTTCTGCCAATTCCCAGTGACCCATTTCATAGTGGATCACTTAACACAGCAATCCATTGATGATCCTGGGGCTCTCATACCCAGTGATTGCCCAAAATCTTTGTCTTTCTTTTTTCTTTTATTGAAAAATAATATATATTTTTATACCATATATTCTGATTACAGTTTCCCCTTCTTCTGCTCCTCCCAGCTCTTCCCACCTGCCCTCGCAACCAAATCCACACTCTTTCCAACTCTTGTTAGAAATTTTAAAAAAAAATAGGCATCTGGAAAATAATAATAAAATACAATAGGATAAAAAAGTAATCAGACTAGGACAAAACAAGCAAAGAGGAGAAGTAGTCGAAGGAAAAGCACAAGAAACACATACAGACACAAGCACACATGTGCTCACACAGGAATGGCATAGAAACCCCAAACTGGAAGCCTTAATATATACTCAAGGAACCTGTCAAGTTAAAAAGTGCTCTGATTAACATTATTAGACAAAGAACAGTATGTCGTTGATGATAAAATCCTCAACACAAGACTTCAGGTGACGACTGGGTTGTAAATAAGATGCAAACTGAAATACTTTACCAAAAATTAGTAGTAATGTCAAGAGAAATAACAACTCAAGGCTCAGGCTGGTATAGTGCTTGACTATCATGTGTGGGGAGTTGGGCTTTTTTCTTGTCAGGGTAAGACACTTATTATATACAGATCTGTGTGTATTTATGAATATGCTATATATGTATAAGTAAATAAACTTTCCAGGATTCAGAACTTCTAGGCTTGACAACTATCTTTGCTATGTGTTCAATGACTGTTTCTATTTGCAACTCATTTGTCTCATTAGAAGAGAGCATCACAGAAATCAGACTGGACCTTTATTTAATAGACCCATAGAAGTCGGTGCTTCTATATTTTCAGCAAATTTTACCTTGCTTGAAAACACTATCTCTTAGAAAGGTGGAGTCCAACTTAAGGCTAAGTTAAATAGGAAATTACATTTAATATAGTGACAATATTAAACATTCTAAACACAGCATATGATATAAGATGTTAGCATTATTGTATTCAGGATACTGATGTTATAAATATGAGTTTCTTATGTCTGTATTACCCTTATCACATCATTTTAAACTGTAAATAAGCATGTATGAGTTAACAGGGAACACAGAAACATGACGACTAAATACGTTAGCCTTCGGGACTCACATATTTGTTTACATGTCTTCAGTTTTATTGAAGCATTCCTGAAAGGCGATATGTAGCAGTGCCCGTAATAAATATCAAATAGGAAGAGATTGCTTAAAGCGCATACCGCAAACAGAAGAGCAGTGCAGCAAGTTAGCTAATATTTGTCTTTTCCACCAGGATCATTTCCCTTCTGATAAAAAGCACATGCAGAAACAGAGAACTTTAGAAGATTATTAAAATAAGAATAATCCCTATGCGATTCCAGGAAATTACAATAAATTAAACATTAAAATCAGAGAGGATGACAAATTTTTCTATTTTGGTATCTATTTGAATAACTGCTTCTTTGATCATAATTTAATCTTACATTAAAATAACCACTGCTATGCTTTAGTGACAGCTCATTCTACCATGGACTGAGTTAATCTCCCTGAATATACAGTCTTATAACAGAAGGAGGTGGAACATTCTAATTAAGTTTCTCAATTAATAGAAATAACAGCTTAGACAGATTTAGCAATGTAAAATAGTAAAGGATTTGCATATAGTGCGGAAGTTACAGTGTAGGTAGTTAAACCAGGTTTTCGCTGTATAGTTTTTCTTTGACCTATAAATTATTATGTTTCCTTGACTATTGCTAGAAAACCTGGATTGTTTTGATAAGCATTATGATTAACCTCTGCTGAGCTTGGAGCTCTATATCAGCATGCAAAAATGAAAGTTATCAATGTACTTAAGGATTTATAAAGAATGATTAGGAACAAGCATAACATCAATGTATCTTGCTCAATTATTATGTTGAGGGGAGGTTTAAATAAACCTGTTGGCCTCTGAAGTGTAAGTTGGTTAATATTGTAATTGGCAACTCACATAATCATATAACCAAAAAGAACTGATTTAGTAGTTAGGGATGGGTTACACGAGTAGATAAATCTGCTAAGCATAATTAAGTGTTTATTAACACATATATTATTGCATCAAAAAGAATAAAACAACAATGTTGGCATTTTATTCATTTGTAATAACAAACTAGAACCTATCCTGAGGGAAAATCCTGCCAGACTTATTGCAATTTGAATGTCTTTTAGGAAAATTCAGTTAAGATAAATTTTAAATATTTTTTGTTTGTTTTGTTCTTTTAATAAAAGAGATTTTGACTTACTTTTCAGAATACCAAAAAAGAAAAGTCTCCCTGGTACCCTTGAATGGCTGTGTTATCTTTAATTTGAAATGTTCTCCAAGAATTTGAAGGATTTGTAGCCTTTGCTCAGAGGTGTGGTGATATTGTGTTCCCCAAAATATTGTGCACCATAATAAACTTATCTGGGGTCAGAGAACAGAACAGCCACTAGATATAGAGGCCAGAAAATGGTGGTGCACACATCTTTAATCCTAGCATTCCAAAGGCGGTGAATCTCTCTGAGTTCAAAGCCATACTGGAAATAGCCAGGCATGGTGACACATGCCTTTAATCCCAGGAAGTGATGGCAGGAAGCAGAAAGGTATATAAGGCATGACAACCAGGAACTAGAAGCTTTTGGCTGGTTAAGCTTTCAGTTCAGCTAAGATTCATTCTGGATGAGGATTCAGAGTTTTCTACTTTGAGGAAACAGAATTGGCTGAGAAGTTGGTGAGGCGAAGTTAGCTGTGGCCTGTTCTGTCTCTCTGATCTTTCAGCGTTCACTCCAATACCTGGCTCCAGGTTTGTTTTTATTATTAAGACTATTTAAGGTTCATGCTAGACAGAGGCTTTGTAGCCCTATTCAGAGGATGTAGGGTTGGATGCAAACTGATTGGATCATGAGGGATCTGACTTCAACAATGGGCTCATACAAGGATATGTTCATAACTTGGGTATTGGGAGAGAATGGGAAATTGAAGACACAGCTTCATTGATGGCAGTAGACCTTTGCTGGACCTGCTCTCCACATCTGTACTCTCTCTTTTTCTCTCTCTCTCTCTCTCTCTCTCTCTCTCTCTCTCTCTCTCTCCCACATGCTTCTACACTGTCTCAGGCCCAGAGCAGTGGAGCTGGCTAAATGTGAATTGAAACTCCTGATATCATGAGAAAAGAACCCTCTTTTCAACTTTAAGTTGTTTATCTTGGGTGTGCCCTTTGTCACAGTGACTGAAGTGTTATATAATCTCTCAATACCATAATACTTGATTATGTAATCTTAAAGGAAAATACATAAAGAAAAATATTTAAAGTACAATGAAAAAATTAAATTACTTTCTTATTTAATTTTAAATTTAAGATTAACTTCAAAATAGAAATACAGATAACTCAAAATACTTCGGTGTATGCTTGAGTATAAATGGACATTTATGAGCAATCCCTCCATGGTAAGTGGAGGATGTGTGAGTGGGTATGCGCTTTGACTCTCAAGTATAATTTATATCTATAGATTATGAGTTTCATCTGTGGAAGCAAAGCTTCCAAGGAAACACCATCTTTCAGCCAGCAAATGCCCAGTGTGTGTTATTGACAGTGCACCAGCAAGATGTGTATTAACAGAAATGACTTTTGGCTGCGTACAATTACTATGCAAAGTGCTGGAAAATATGAAACATCTCTTGACCAAAATCAAGGACAGATGGTGAACAAGCACATTATAGAAAAGTGCAAACTGTGCAGAGAATGCTCAAGTGGGCAGAATGTGATTATGTAAATGAAGAGTTCACTTGTAACCAAGAGTGCCAAATACATCAGGAACTTTACCTTGAATTATTCAATAAGGTGTAAAGAATGTCCACATATTTATCATGGGTGCCTAAAGGGTTCATCCAAAGAAAAATTGAGGATCAGCTGCTATAATCTTCACGTCTCCTATCTTAATGTTTTGTATTTTACTTACTCTAGAATAAAGGGTGGTACACAAACACATATGTACACACATTTGCATTCATGTATGTATATACTTATATATATATATATACATACAATGTAAATATATATGTGTATATATCAATGATCAGATTTTGTCATATAGCTACAAGAATCATATGATTTAATTTAACAAGTGAATGTACGCTAAGTTAATGACATGGATATTACTTCCAGACAGACATTATAAGATACTCACTGGAATAGTAGAATAAATAATTAGTACTATCCATTAATTCAAGAAAGTAAAAGAAGTTTCATTGCTTAGGGAATATTCATTTTATTTTTAATAATGTATATGTTGGTGCATCTGTATGAAGCTGTACATGAACTTAGACGCTTGCTGGTGCCAGAGGTGTGAGATCCCAAAGAGCTGGAGTTACAAAAAATTGTGACTTGTTCTTTGTGGGTGCTGAGAAAAATTTCTGTCTTCTATAAGATCAATACTTGGATCTTCTTAATTCCTGAACCATCTCTCTAATCCCAGAAAATATTCACTTAAAAAGTAGATTGGTTTTAGTGAGATGGTTCGGTGAGTAAAAGGGCTTGTCGATCAAGCCTAGTGAGTTGAGTAAAATTACAAGAACCTATGATAAAGTGGCCTAATGTTTACCTGTGGGTCTTGGCATCTGCTTCCATCAGTTACTGGATGAAGGCTCTCTGATGACAATTGAGGTAGTCACCAATCTGACCACAGGAGTTAACCAGTTCAGGCCATCTGGTTTCAGCAAAGAATTCTATCAAACTTTCAAAGAAGAGCTATTACCAGTACTTCTCAAATTATTCCACAAAGTAGAAACAGAAAGAACATTGCCAAATTATTTTTATGAGGTCCCAGTTACCCTGATAACCAAACCGCACAGACTAAACAAAGGAAGATAATTACAGACCAATTTCCCTCCTGAACATTGATGCAAAAATAATCAATAAAATACTGAAAAACTGAAACCAAGAACACAATAAAAAGATCATGCACTATGATCAAGTGGGCTTCATCCCAGCAATGCAGGGATGGTTCAACATAGGAAAATCTGTCAATGTAATCCACCATATAAACAAATTGAAAGAATAAAACGACATCATCTCATTAGATGCTGAAAAAGCCTTTGACAAAATCCAACAGCCCTTCATGATAAATATGTCATCACTTGTAATCATTTCATCTTCAGCTCCAATTTTAAAAAGTAATGTTTGTCTATAATTTATTTTGGAAAATAAAGTCTTAGTGTATTTCCTAGGCTGGTTTCGACTATACTACTAAAGGGACCTTAGTAACAAATTACTCTTTTTATGATTCCAGAGTTTTCCCCCAGTCAGTCTTAGATATGAAATGGTTCTTTGTTGCCTTGAGTGTCCTCTTTGGTACCAGGGAATGTAAAGAAACTTGACTATGCCATTTTGAATTTTGAAAAGATTCTGAAATTCCCAATTTGCTTAATCACATTGATTAATGATCTCAATTATTGATGTAGTATCCATGGCTGCATAAATGAGGTGTTCAGTAATTTGATCAATTAAATATGCTGCTCTTACATATTAACCATATCAAATAAGAAAGAAGAAGAAAAACAACAACAATAACGGCATCAAGACAGACAAAAACCGAAGCATGGAGAGGGGAGGCAGGCATGAGTTCCACCTACAGCTGAGGAAACATAGCAATTGATACATGCTGGTAGAGGCAGAGTCGGGGTCTCTTTTCTTTAAGGAAGAGGCCCAGTGACCATTCTCCAGGAAAATGCTATGCATCCAAGGGCATATAACAGTGGCACAAACTGGATATGATGTGATTTAAGAAAAAATATGAAACAAAGTTGAAAGTTGCAAATAGAGGGTGGATCTGAGAAGAGGGTGAATATGGTCAAAACACATTGTATGAAACTCTCAAAGAACTAAAGTTTATGAAAAAAAATTAACAGATACAAGAATTTCATGCTCATATATGTCATTATTTATTTATTTATATAAGCATAGAATAAAGTTCCCCTACAAATAACTTAATTTTTGCATCAGAAGGAAAGACAAAATCTCTATTATGAAGGATGTGGATTTGATGAAGAGTGAGAGCTATTCTAACCAATTATATTTACTAAACTACCTTATCTCCCTACCAATTTGCTCCATAATTCATTTGCCGTTTTAAAACACCTTTTTGTGTACATTTTCATAATTCACTTTCCTTGCTCTAATCTGTTACATCAGCAAGTGACTGTCATTTGTTACTCCAGCCTTCATTTCCTTGTGCAGTGTTTTGTACAACAAAGAAAGGCCACCAAATGCACTGCTGTATATTCCTTCTGGTTAGCTTACACCAATTAGTTTTTGATAAGCTGATGTCATTACAGCATGAAGGCAGTTTTGTAACCCCTATGATATTTTAGAAAATGAGAATAGTATCTTTTGATGTCTTCCATAAGTAAAATAGTATTATTTAGTTTCACATGATTAATGAAACAGGAATTGAGAATATATTTGTTTCCTTGATTAATGTGAAGAACGACGAGGTGTGTAAGGTTTCAACCTTCTTGTAAGCTCACAAGTACGACTGCTGGTTTATGTGCTGGAGGAGAAAGCATGAGACTCACAGGTCAGCACCAATACACTTCATTATTCAGAGTGACAGCCGGAGCCCGTGTATCAGCACTTTCTTGTGCTTGTTCTTTAAGCCTTGAATGCCACAGGTGATGTGAAAATGATGAAGTGGCCTCTGCACACACAGTGAGTTGCCTCACAGGTGGGGACCTCTGTGCTTAGAAAATCTGAATCACTTTTACAAGTCCTAAGCCTGCTTGCCCTTTGCCTTGGAGGGAGACTTTATCACTATTTCTCAGAACTGAAAGATACCTACTTCAGTCCTATGATATAGCCTTTCATTATCTCCTATAATCATAGAATGCTTTGGAGCCAAGGCATGGTCAGTGCCTTGTTTGTGTAACGACAAGAAGCCGTACAGGAGATGCAAGGAAAATTGTCTTCCCTTGGTTTCCAACACCATGGAGGATAATGCAAATTAATGCTATCAATGGGCTATTTCTCTTTCAAATACTACAAGGATTTTTTTAAATCAAAGGCTTGACTCAATATATTTTTTTAATTTATTGCTTGATAAAATTTATACATTTCACTGGAACTTTACATTTTCAAATCAAAACATTATTGTATAAAAATAGGTGATTAATTTAAACTTTAAATTTAGTGGATTATAACTATGTAAAAGACTTTCATGTTCATTTCATAGTCGTTCAAAAGATGATGATGTATGTTCCTAATCCCCTCCAAATTCGTTAAAAGCCACAATGTGACATGGGGCATATTATTACATAGAAATCATCTATAGTAGATCATCATTTCTCTCTCGTCTCCTCTCCTCTCCTCTCCTTCCCTCCCCTCCTCTGGGTTTCTCTCTGTAGCCCTGGCTGTCCTGGAACTAGCTCTATAGTACAAGCTGGCCTGAAACTCACAGAGATCTATGTGTGGCACCACCACCTGGATATCCTTTCTTATTTGTGGTATCTTAAGATTCCATTTCCATAGCAATCAAATCACTGTGAGTGTCGTGGGTGGACTGTGAGCCAAACTTGCATGATTATTGTGCTCCTTGGTGCTTACCTCTCTTAGACACCAGCATTACAAATGTGAATGGACATTGTAACTAACGTCATTGCCAATAATATCACTGCAAATCCATATTTCTTATCAGTTGGTTTGGTATTTTAGGGTTAGTTCCTCGTCTTTTCTTTCCATACTTCCACAAAACTAAACTTAGTTAGTCAAATATATGTTTTATTTCAATTCGTTCTCTATACTTTTCCTTTGATGACTGTCATAAAATCTGATTGAAATGATATATTATTCTTTTTTTGGGACAGGGTTTCTCTGTGTAGTTTTGGTGCCTGTCCTGGAACTCACTCTGTAGACCAGGCTGGCCTCGAACTCACAGAGATCTGCCTGGCTCTGCCTCTGGAGTGCTGGGATTAAAGGCGTGTGCCACCACCGCTCAGTGACATATTATTCTTAAATTGTTGAAATTATCCCTTTCAAGATATCACCTGTGCCATGCTGTTCATGTTTTTGACATTTTTTAAAGACCTATCCATTTTGCTGTATAGGAATCTAGTTCATTATCGAATAGATTATATTTCTGTCTTTATTTTGCATTTCCATTGCTTTCACCGTGCACACCTACACCCCTCTTTGCCTTTGATGCATGCCCAGTGCCGTCAGGAATCTGCATCTGCCTCTCCTGTGGATTCTGTGGGAGAACAAGCCTCACCTCAGACCTGGGTTTTAATGTAATTGGGCACATTTGGTGCTTCTGCTCATCCTTTTCTCTCCCCTTTCCCGCCGTATGTTTGTGAACAAGTATACTATTGATCATGTAGCAAGACCTTTAGTACAATTTTTGGCCCATGTCATGGATCAACAGGCAAAACCTCTTGTGCAAAGGATAGAGAGAGGGAGCTGAGTGCACATAATTGTCCTCTGACCTGGCAAACACCCTGTGCCACACACACACTGTGCCACACACACACACTGTCACTGTGCCACACACACACACACACACACACACACACACACACTGCCACATACACACACACACTGTGCCACACACACACACACACACACACACACACACATTGTGTCACATGCACACATACACACTGACTGTGTAACACACATACACTGTACCACACACACACACACACACACACTGTGCCACAAACACACATATACTGTGCCACAAACACACACACACACTGTGCCACAAACACACACACACACTTTGCCACACACACAAACACACTGACTGTGTGACACACCCACCCACACTGTGCCATACACACACACACTCACACACACACACTCACTAATATTTAAAATTAGACTAAGTGTATTATACAAATTTTACAAAAGTAGTTAGACTTTCTACTTTATTATGTCACACGACAGAGATATTTTACCATGAGAATGGAGAAACGTGTGGCAATTCATAAGCATCTCAAGTGAAAAGGTATTTTAGTGTGTCGAATCCTCCTGCTACAGCCCTTGCACTTAGGTTTTACTTGTAGAAAATTGGAGGCGTAGCAATATGAGTTCTTTTAAGACTCTAAACAAATGCAAATGTTCAGAAGAAAAAGGAGGCAGACTTAAAATGACCAAACAACAACAAACGCCTCTTCAATTTCATCTTCTATCCTATTGTCTGAGTGTGAAACACTCCCCTGTTACATTCATAATATCCTGACTTTGGCTCTGCATTTCATTACTGTGTGTACAGGATTATACCTGCACGAGACATGGGGCGTGTGAGCACCATAAAATATTATTACCATTGTTGGACAAAAGTATGCCCGAAAATCTCAAAAGAACTTTTTTCTTCAAGAGCATGATGTGCTCTTGATATTTTCGGTTTTGTTCTCTCTCTCTCTCTCTCTCTCTCTCTCTCTCTCTCTCTCTCTCTCTTTAGCTTAAGGCAGTGGAGGAATGGAATTTCAGGATTTTGGGGATACAGAAGACAGCTTCATGCTAGCTTTATTCAGGAGATTCAGGTTATAAAGAACACAGTGACTTTAACTTTCCCTAATGAATAATTAGTAACACGAAGTTTTAGAGAAAACTTGTACTTTAGAAATTGGAGAACATTGACACACATGTCTTCATACTATTTGACTGCATTCCATATATTAAGGACATGTAGTTGGAAATGTGTTCAGTGTGCTTAAGAAATAAAGCCGAAACTGTGTATCATCCTTTGTAGCCAAATACATTCCAAACATAAACGACCTTTTAAAAGGATAAAAGTAGCAAATGGGCATAAGATGTAGAATTATTTAAAAAAACAATGATAAATTTACTATTAAAACCAATTCCCTGATGACTTATTCCATCTATTATACACACACATATAACAACCTGGATATACTCTTCACAATATAGAAGAACAACACTATATTAGCCTAAGGTTCTTGTAGTATTTAGGAAGAAATGTGCATATGTGTATATGGATACACACAAACATATACATATATATGTAAGTATATGCATATATATGTGATATATAAAAAGCATGTACATGCATATATACATGTGCGTGTTTGTGTGTACATAAATAGATAGATAAATATAAATAGATGATAAATAGGTGGATGATATAGATAGAGAGATAATAAATAGGTAGATGAGAGATAGAAATATATACATAGATATAGATAAATAGATGATAGATGATGATAGGTAGATGATAGATAGATAGATAGATAGATAGATAGATAGATAGATAGATAGATAGACAGATACACATTCTTACACTGAAGGGTTGAGTGAGTTACTTATCTACCTTCCAAAACACATTTTCATCACCCAATCCTCCTGAATATGACATTATCTGGAGATAAGAGTTTCATAGACATAATCAAAATAAAATGGAGTATCAAGATTGGTTCTATTCCAACCAATGTGGGTATTTTGTTTTAAAAGTCAGAACAAAACAGACTCAGCAGGGAGATGTTGCTGTTTCTTAGAGAGAAGTGGAGCCATGGAATGCCTGAGGCCTTGAGAAACTGGAGAAAGCCATGGAACTGACTCTTTGTAATTGCTCACAGAAGAAATTAGTACTGGCAAAATCTTTATTTCAGATTCTAGTCACCAGGAGTATGAGACAATATATTTCTATTGTTTTAACTAATGAGTTTCTCAACCTTCCACGTGGAAGTGCTAACAAATTAGTATATACCCCACTGGTAATTGCAAATTACAATAGCAGCCAGTCACATAAAAAAAATATAAGTGCCTTAGGTGGTATTGGGGGCACAAGCCTGTGATGCAAGCCATTGCTGTGATGAAGCTGGGTAATTTCTATGAGCTCAAGGCTAGCCAGATCAACATAGAGAATCACAGACAAGAGGGCCTTACACAGCAAGATCTTGTCTCAAAATAAACACACAAAAGGCACCCAACCAATGCTTACATTGAAGCTCATTGCTTTAATTTTTTTTAATTTATTTAAGTGTAAATGATAAATATCCATCCTGTGTTATACCCAGTGCAGTATAGGTGTGATAGCTATTTACTAGAGGAGTTTTATAATAGATTGTTTCACTGCTCAATATTTAATGCTTTGGGTTTGCTATCAAATTTTCTCCTAACTTTCCATTATGAATTCAACAAAACTGCAGCCTCATTAGGGAGTGCTTCTCAGTAGATTCAGCTTCAATGACTGCTACTCTTACAAGTACACCATCGATTTTACTTCTAATTCATTCTGATGCAAAGAGCAGTATCTTGACAAATTCATGTCTTTTGTCAAAAACCTGAGTTGAAATGTAGATGTGGCTTCCTTTAATTATGCAGTATCATTATTTTATACACTCCTATGTCATTGATGTTTACATTTAAAAACATTCACTACATGGTAACATTCTACGAGCTAAATAGGAAACACAATGTTCTGCATATAGCTGAGAAATAGACACACTATGCAAAGCCTGATGTCTTTTAAAAAATAAAACCTTCAATTGAGAACAATTTTGAAAGCACGGAATTACATGGATTTCATGAGAAGATATATTAATCTGGAAAGCAGTCTAGCACTTGGATTTTATTAGCTGTTTAGTAAAGCAATAAATGATTAACTGCATAAGAAGTGGTAAAGATCCTCCTGGCAATAGAGAGGGAATACAATGCAATTTATGAAATTAAATAGAGGCTTAGCATCTGTCCAAGTCAATATTCATTTACTTGCTCACAGCAGCAAAGAGAGGGTGGTTTATTTATCATCAGAGTAAAGGTGTGTTGAAGAGCAGCTGCACAGGTGTGAAATTCATTTCTCCCATCTTTGTTTTGGGCTTTTCACTCTAAGAATGAAAGCTATATGCATCATCCTTTAGAGTTCAAAGTCAACAAATATTTCACCTGCTTGCACAATATCACAACTCCTTAGGGAGAGAGAAGAAAGAAGAAGGAAGAAGAAAAACAGTAACAAATAAATAAATAAAAAATGTGAATAAATAAGAGTGATTGTTGCATCTTCTTCCAGGAGACAGGATGCCTCAAGTTCAGAGCTTAGAAGCTATCATAGATGTATGGCTTTCTGTTTTTCTTACGCTATCACCCATTTGCTGTCATTTTGTATGGAAGAAGGAGCAGGCATCTATATTCATTTGTCAAGAGGGCAAAGATTCTGTGTAACTCACAATGGGATCATTTCCGCAGAGTCCCTGATGATGCAGGTGCCTCTCAGTGTCTATTCCTCACTCTACATTGTTTCCTGCTGTGCACCAAAGGGCATGAGCAAAGGACATTATATGTCATCTCCTGAGGCACTTGTTTCCATAGTAGAAATTTACCCCCCCCCCGTGTGTGTGTGTGTGTGTGTGTGTGTGTGTGTGTGTGTAAAGGGAGGGAGGTGAGAAGAGAGACAGCAAGAATACCTCAAACTGGTTTCTTTTCTAATAAACCCACATTAACAGTAATAACTTTTATCTCTTAGTCAGGGAAGAAATTATAAGCATCTCACAACATAAGGAATCATTCATAATTTCTCCTTACCCTGCAGAATGTGAAAAACAAAGGGCAATATCATGCAGATATTTTAAAGTCAACACTATAATATGGTAACTTATTATTTGAATATGTATATTTTGCATAAAATTGTAGTAAGTTCTCAATGGCAAGGCACAGAGATGTCAGTGACAGGATGCCAGTAAAACTGAGTAGAGGCTAATATAATCACTTCCAGGACTGACATTCAAAGTTGAATTTGGCACAGCAAGAGTTCACCCTAGAGAAAATTCAAATTGTAAGAAAAAGGGTGTTGTAAGTCTTGTTTGATCTCCAAACTGTCTGTCATCATTAAAGAGGAAATATTCGGTGATTACTCAGGGATTTCTCCTCTTTAGAAACTTTTCTTCCTTTCCTGCCACTGTCTAATACTCGCAAATTATCATCTGATGTCTACATCTAGTCCTGAATGTATCTCTCACCATCCTTCCAATAAATCACATGAAAGAATACTCTGCACTTAGAGTTTGATGTTCAGGTGATTTCTTTCAAGAACTGATTAAGAAATATAGTATTTAAAGAGTCAAAAATATTTCTTCTTTTCTAGAAATCCCAGTAATAGTTTTGTATCTCAAATCTGTTAGTAGAGATATTTATGTCATTTATTAAGGTAAGCTCATAGCCCTGTAAGAGCTGCCTATAGCCTGTAACAATTTAAATCAGGACTTGCTGAAAAGTCCCTTCTTACATGTAGGCCTTTCTTACAATCTTGATCATGTTGCTATAACTGTACTTTGATCTAAGATTATACATCTGTGGTTCTTAGCATGTCGCTTAGTGCCTGTGATCTGACTTCTTATCATAATGTGTCAAATTTTCCTGCTGGACCACTGTTCTTTATTTTCCTGATGCAGAATTTGAGTTCGACTTAAAATCCTAAATTCTTTTAGACATATATTACCTCATCCAGGCAGTGTTCCATATGTAGATTCTGTGCCTTTGAGACGATGAATTAGTCAATAATTACCTATACTAAAGTTTGTATGTATTATAAAACATGTCTACTATGACTCAAATTCCTTTACTTCCTGTTCTCTCCACATTACTTCTTCTACATAGTATCAGGCAGAATATAGATTGTTTCTTTGTTTTTCTGGGTTGGTTGATTGATTTAGATGAACTCTCACCCATTCATCAGTAAGTTCTTAAAATGTTTCTAAAATGTCATTTGTCCATTCACACTCAAGAAAAGTCTTCAACATTTAAGTAATTACTTGCTAAATGAAATTTGTTTAAAATCAATTTTTCTTGAATATTATCATTAGTTGTCCATTAATCTTATAATAGATAGATACTGATGTATAATATTATAGTCCCTTGAACATGATCAAATAATACAATGATGATATGACTCAATTTTATTCTCATAATTTATTTATTTATTTATCTTTTGGTTCCTGAGAAGTGGTAATATGCCCCAAGTTGAATTTCACATTTTCCTCAGTATGTGTTCTTTCTTGTTCATAAGAAAAGACTGTAGCAGTGATTTTCATTTCAGTAGAACCTCAGGCACTCGGCACTGTTTTGCTTCCTGAACAACTATGGAAGGAAGCTAGGAGCAGTGGCCTTCATGACTTACAGTCACGACATCATCAGTGTGTGCAAACATCTTAGTTTTACTTATAAGAGGCAACAGATGGTGACTTACTGTCTGTGTGAGTCAGCGTCCACTGATGTGGCAGGTACCTGAATAAAATAAGCGGAAACATTCACTTTGACTCACAGTTGTTGTTTGCTCTTTACTCTTTTATTTTAAACAGGGGTTAAATCATTCTATGTTGTTGGCTAGAAGTGCTCTCTGTGAGCTAAAACGCCAAGACATTCATTCCTCTAGGGAAAAAAGAAAACAACAACAACAACAAAACAACAACAACAAAAAAAACAAAAACAACAACAACAACAAAAAACCAGGTGATTTTACACCTATTTCTTAGAATACAGATGGAAGGAATTTTTTTTTCTGTCACATAGGAATGAATCACCTACAAACGTAACTTGGTCTACAAATTGTGTTTTGTTTTCAGTAACTTTTTAACTCTCATTCAAGTTCAGATTGTTCAGGTAGGTATGAAGCCGCTAGATAGTGGCTGCACATTTTTTTCTTTTTTTATTATTAAGAAATTTTCTGTTCATTTTACATACCAACCGCAGATCCTCCTTTCCTCCTTCCTCCAGCCCCCAGCCTTCCTCCCCAACCCATCCTCCATTCCCACCTCCTCCAAGGCAACGCCTCCCAGGGGGAGTCAGCAGAGCCTGCTACATTCAGCTGAGGCAGGTCCAAGCCCTTCCTCTACATCAGGGCTGTGTTAGATGTCCCAACATAGGCACTAGGCTCCACAAAGCCTGCTCATGCACCAGGGACGGATCCTGATCCCAGCAGCAGGTCAAGCTAAACAACTGTCTCGGCTATACAGAGGGCTTAGTCCAGTCCCATGGAGGCCCCACAGCTATTGGTCCACAGTTTATGAGTTCCCACTAGTATGGTTTGGTTGTCTCTGTAGGTTTCCCCATCATGATCTTGATGCCCCTTGCTCCTAAAAAAGTGAACAAGTAGAGGAGTCATGATAAAGTCATTGAAGAAAATAATATAATTCCAGTTAAAGGAACTGTAATTCACTCTCAGGTTTAAATGTTCCAGTCTCTTATGGCATATGGGAGCAGAGAAGTTCCCTTCATAAAGCTTATCATATAGAATGAGGGCTGTCTGCCCAAGCAAGCTTCTTCCTTGCATCTTCCTTGCATCATCTTTTATTCCAGCCTGTAGCAATTTTCTCTGGGTACAGGCCAGGGAACTCCAACAGGTATGCTTTACTACTCTTCTAGAAAATTTAGTCCTATCAAACTGAAGTAAAAGTTAACTACATCCACTATCCACTTCTGTTCTTAAAACAGAAGAGTTACAGTTTTGGTACCACAAAGATCTTGCAGAGTTTCCTTCTAGTGTGGGTTGAACCTAGCCCAACAGAGTTCTGTGTATTCTTAGATCTTTAATTTAACCCAAGTGAAAATTTAATGTGAAAAATATAGAGAAAACTTTCCGTAAATATACAAGTTAAATTCTTCAAACAATATTTTCTATCAGTTACACTCTTGAATTATTTGATTTTCCTAGAATCCTCAGGAGTCTATTGTTTCTATTTATATCTGAATAAAAGAGGATCCAGAGGACACAATTTACAACATTAAATCACATTTTTATATTTTATTTTAAGGGAAAATATCATGAAAGGAAACTAATTTTATGGTTGACATCTTAATAATTTCAGGATTGTAACAGTTTTCTTGCCAGGTTTTGACAAGGGGAAAATTATAGCTCCATTTCTGTTATTTTTAATAAATTCCACTTCCAGTTGCTACTATAAATTAAGAAGATATTTACCCCAAGAAGAGGTAAAGAAAAATATTCCTTATTTGTAATTTTGTTTCTGAAAGATACTTCCATAGAATACTTATTTAACATAGACTACAGATTAGTAATATTTGTATTCTTCATCTTTGAATAATTACCTAATGATGAACAGTATTAAAGTGCTACAAATAATCTAGAATTGTGGTTCAAACCTATCTTAACAAATTCTACCTTAGGGGGGAAGTATTTTCCAGTGTAATTTATAGGAAGTCAGTCCTTTATCAAGAAAGTGCAATGTTGGTGTCTCTCTGGGCTCTGGAGACACAGTTAGAGAAAGTGTTTTTGTCAGTGTGTGTTTCTTACACTGCCTCCACTGTTCTGATATATGATGTCTGCTTTTCAACTCCTGCTTCTGCTAAAAGGGATGTTTGCCTCCCTAGACCACACCAGACTACAGAATCTTAAAGCCACTCTGGCTCTACACACGATTAAGAATAATAGACAGGCATACATTTTTAAAGAGTTCATGTGAGATATGGCATGTGGGATAAAGCATACCTTTGGCAAAACCCTTTATAAAAATTATATCTCCTTTAAGGTTCCATAAGACTCTTGACAGCTCAGAATAGGCCTACTATTACTTTTATCTAGATACCTTTGGTCATGGGGCAAGTATACTCATGTTAATGGTGCAATGGCTTTGCCTTATGTTAGGTTATGTTTTATATGGTCAGAAGTTGTTTCCAATTCTTCTAAAAACAAAACAAAACAAAGACAAACAACCCCCCAAAAGACAAAAACAGACTCCCTCCATATCCTTGTATTCTTTGCTGTGATGTAGCATTTTAAAAGCCCCATGTTAGACATGTGTGACCAATCTGCTGGGACTGTCATCATACACTGAAAAGATAGGTTCATCTGCCACCTAAAGCCGTGCAAACAAAAAATTTAGATGGAGATTACAATGATAAGGCAGCGAGATGAGCTCAGAATATATTTGTACACACATTCTAACTGAATGAAAATTTAAAACAACTGCATATACCTGTTAACAGCTCTACAGATAGAAGAAACTTGTGTACTAAATTTCTAGAGTGCAAATGCCACTTGACAGTTACCTAGCACAAAGCGGTGGCATGATTTCTTTTAAGGTCTAACACAAGTGTGTCTTCCTCCCAAGCATGTCTTTCTATTAATTATTTAATTAACCTATTTATTTATTTTTAATGATTCCAAGTCTGGAGGTCATCCTTAAGTTCCTCAGCTGTCAGGGAGATCAGGCAGCCTGTGAACTCACATCTCTGACCCCAGAACTGCATTCCCATTTCAGGTGAGCTGCCAAGAAGCCAGGCACAGCTGGAAATGACCTTCCTTTCTCTGTGCCACACTAACTCCCTGGCTTAGCACTCCTTTGACGCCTTGCTGGGCTGATTAGCTGAGCTGTTAGGAGACCTTTGAGAATTGGCAGCCATTTTCCAATCATGGGAATGCACCACTACTGTCAAATAGTGATTATTTTTCTGCTACTTCCTAGAATTAAGCATACTCCTCACATCCCAAGGGTGAAAGGTGGGAACACAAGATCGCTTTCCTTCAAAGTGTGTATATTAATCTGATGGCTGGAATGTCTCGGTTTCATAGAAAAGCAAAGAGAGCCCACGAAAACTTAAGGTGTGCAATACTGAAATGCCTGTTCAATTCTGTAGAAATAATTTGGTTAGGCTTTTAAGAAAATACTGTCTGTTTTGCTAGGAGTTTAAGCTCTTCGTTATTTAAACAACATTCTCATTAATTTACAATTAAGCAATACATTTAAGGGTGTGAAACCTAGGGTTCCTCTTCCTCAATAAATCCTGCTTATGTTCCTCTCTTTGATCCAGGGTACAGTTTTAACTCTGTATTACACCATTTCTTCCATGAAATGTGTGTACTACCAACGATTTGCAGACATTGAATAAGAAGCACTGTGTAGAACAGTATGTTTTCAAAGGTTAGCAATAATCTCTCAATAAGTAATTTATCCAAACTTAGTGGACACTTACCAGAACCAGTAATATTGTATGTGGACACTAAGACCTATAATCTCATGAGCTCAGTTTCCATATATTCCCAAAGACAATGAAAAATAAGCTTATTTATATTCTAGCCAAATGTATGAGATGTCTGATGTTCTCCCCATAGTGCCCATGACCATCTTTGAATTTTTAGAATTAGAGAGAAGAATTAGAAGCTAAGAGACAATTGATAGATACAGACACAGTTTATAATCAGTTTTTGTTCACAGTTGATTCTGGGCCGAGGAAATGTGGTTTAAATGATGACAGGAACTTTGAAGAAGAGATAGAGTTTGTAGTATATAACATCTACACCCATGTGGGGACTGGAGAGTTTGCTAAAAACTTTAGATTTCATTCCTTTGGTAGAAATAAAGTGGATGCTTTTAAGTACTTTCTTTGTTTTGTGAAAGGTTTTCATGTAGCCCACTTTGGGGTTGGACCCCCTATGCAACTAAGAATGATGCTGGACTCTTGATCCTCCTGCCTCCACCTACCATGCATGGGAATTGGGTGTGAGCCACATGGAAGTCCCTTCAAGATCTGGAGGATAAACATACTACTTTTCACATAGAGAAGGAAACAGGTGTCTTTTTTTTTCTTTTTTTTTAAACAGTATTTCTTCCTTAGCCAAGGTATCTACATAGGATCACTATTGGAATGCTGGAGATTTGGGAGAAGAAAATTGAGAAAACAGATATAACTTCTACTTCAGAGCTTCTCTTCTTCGAATAGTATGGCCCAAAGATTGAGCAGAGTTAATCATATGAATGTTCCTTTGATAGTAGCAGAATTAAAACTAAAGTGTTTGAATTCAAGGTCATGATGGTCCATATGGGCTGTTAACTTCATAATTGTGAACTGTAATGTGATTTGAGGTAAGCTCAGCATTCTGACAAAAGTTATAGTCAAGTAGTAGATTCATTGAAAGATGTAAGATTGTGTGTTGGTCTGTCAACCTCTACATTATCACTAGCAAGGATCATCTAAAAAGCAATCAGTTAGTAAATAGTCTAACAAACACAACCATCTATGTTTTTTTTTATTTGAGAATTTCATCATGCATAGAATGTGTTTTGATCAAATCCATTCCCATTCCTTCCCCTCAATTCCAATTCCTCCCCTAACCACTCCTACACTTTCCCCTCCAAGTTTTCTTGTGTTCTTTCTCATTCTCGCTCTCTCACTCTCTCTCTTGCTCTCTCTCTGTCTCTCTCTCTCCCCCCCTCCCTTCCTCCTCCCCTCTCTCCTCACTGAGTCCACTTTGTGCTGCCTATATGAGCATGGGTGTAAGACCCATCAGGTGGAGCATGAGTAGCCTCCCAATGACTGTCTTTCTGATGAAAACTGACTCTACTTCCCAATGTATCCATCAATAGTCATAATCCCCTCATTTAGAGGTGAGATTATATAGCGTTCTACTTTAAAATGAAAAGACAAGATACTCTGATGGATATAACTAGGTACAATCATACTGAGGGAAAGAGAAAGGGGGTGCTGCAAAAATTTGGAAAGAAGAAAGCAAATTATGATGACAGGTGCATCTGATAGGGGCTGAAAGGAACAAGAGAGTTGGGCCTAAAATGAACAGCTCTGTGCTCCACTCTGATCTTTTCTTTGGCTCTAGCTCATTTGAATCTTATGACAATATTTTGCATTCCTCTTCTGCTTTAAAAGGAAAAAAAATGCAGATCTATGAAATACTTTTCAGCTTGGTAAATTCAATTTGAAAATGTGTAGCAGGAGTCTTAAAAGTTCTTATTAATAAAATCAAACCTGAGGCAGGTATTGGGGTGAACACTGGAAGGTCAGAGAGACAGAATAAGCCACAGCTATCTCACCTCGCTGGATCCTCAGCTGGTCTTGTTTCCTCAGACTGGATGCCCCGAGCCATCATCCAGAATGGGTCTCAGCTGAACTGCTGCTAGAAGCCTGAAAGCTTAACCAGGCCAAATGCTTCTCCAGGCCAAAGGCCTCTCCACGGCAAATGCTTCTAGTTTCTGGTCCTCACGCCTTATATACCTTTCTGCTTTCTACCACCACTCCCTGGGATTAAAGGTGTGGCTTTCTGGGATTAAAGGTGTGTATCACCATGCTTGGCCATTTCCAATGTGGCCTTGAACTCACAGAGATCCAGAGGGATTTCTGTCTCTGGAATGCTAGGATTAAAGGTGTGTGCTACCACTGCCTAACCTCTGTTTCATATTGTGGCTGTCCTGTTCTCTGACCCCAGATAAGTTTATTAAGGTACACAATATTTTGGGGAACACAATACCACCACAAAAATGTGTGAGAGAAATATGCCTTTTAGGATTTGCAAGCAAATAAAAACTAGAAGTAAATGTTCTCTGAGCTTCTAATGGATGTGATCATAGATATGATGTAGGTCATGCTAGATATTTGACTTTGGATGTTAAGAATAAAATCATTATGTAGAAGTCACATTTTCTGATTAACCTTTTTTAAGTAGTACCATCCAACAGAAAATTACATAAGATATAAGTGTTAGCTGTATACTCAATTTTATTTTTCTAGTAATCAAACTTACCAAAATAGCAAAAGTAAACAAAAGATATATGCATATATATATGACAATTTATCTAAATAATAGTCACATTATATTGACATGCAATAAACATAGAATTTTGTAGTGTTACTACACATCCTATTTATTGTACAAAGTAATTAAAACTATATAAGCTAAAATGGGTTCACATTTTGATAACTACTTCCTAAATTTCAAACAAATATCCTAATTATTGCCAATGGTTGCCATATTGGACTGGATAATGTAAGTATAAGTTCGCACTATATAAATATTATGTTGTCCAGACTTGAAAGAAGTTATAAAATAATTTTCAATTTGTCAGACCAAAAAGTCAGAATTATAAAGAAATTACAGAAAAATGTTGCATCCTGCCTCAGTTTCTGCAGACAGGAGTGCTGACGGAGAATACTCTCAGGGGAGATCTCTTGTCCACTGCCCACCTCATGTCTTATCTCATTCATGGTAATGCACTCCCACATCAAATGTTTAGAGCATTTCTGAATAACATTTTTGACAGTGTGAAATGATTAATAATTGAGTAAGTTTGGGGCTGAATTAAAGTCGACTGACTGACAAAATCATCTCTCCTGTCTACACACACACACACACACACATTACTTAATATATATCCATATATTATATTTAGCATATACTGTAAAACTACCCTGGCTAAGCCAAATATTTTGTTACAAAACACAGGACTACTGCTATACTTTTACCTCTTGTCTTCAGAATGTGTTGTATGTGTTTTCACATTGATATAATTTGGTCTGTTTTATTTAATTTTCTGTTCATTTGCCTCTTCGTTCTGCCTTAGCCAAGGTAAAGGATTGTGTCTTCCTCGATACCAATGCTTATATATTGCAGTTAGGCAAATGTTATTATATTAAAATGCATAATGTATTTCTTTATTTTGATACAGTGTATGTGTGTGTGTGTGTGTGTATGTGTGTGTGTGTATGTGTGTGTATGTGTGTGCTGTATGTATGCACATGCAAAAAGCCTAGGACTTCCAATTTCATTTACATTTTCTGTGCAGGGAGCCCCTGGAATGTGCCTGCCTATAACCCTCCTTTTTTTTTCCTTATGCTGAAGTTACAGGACAGAGATGCCACAATAGCTTCTCTGAAGATTTTGGTGATATAGGCACAGGTCCTCATTCTGGAGCAGAGGACATTTTATTTACTGAGCATTTCCTAACCTTTGAAATGCTTATTATGAGAAAAATGTTTCAAGCTCCTTTCACTTGAACACATAGTAGACCTTTTATTTAGCAGGACACCATTTCTTTCTCCTCTAGCACACCATATATTGAATAAATTCCCATGCGTTGTTTTTGCTGTACTTTGTAAAAAAAAAATCTCTTAATGTTTGACCTTCTATTGGTCATTTGTACACTGATCCTGTAGCAGCTTAGAACCAAGTAAACACACAGAGTCTTATATTAATTAAAACTGCTCGGCCATTAGCTCAAGCTTACTACTGATAAACTTTTACACTTAAACTCAGGCTATTCTGTTAATCTATGTTGCCACGTGTTCCATGGCTTTACCTATGTGCCATTACATGCTGCTCCCTGGATGGCGGCCTGGTATCTCCTAACTCAGCCTTCCTCTTCCCAGAATCCTCCTTGTCTGCTTATCCTGCCTATACTTCCTGTCTGGCTACTGGCCAATCAGTGTTTCATTAAACCAGTGTACAAAAGCATTATCCCACAGCAGTCGTTTCCATTGTAATGAGATCTTTCTTTTCTATTTAATCATCTTCAAGCTCAATGGTATAATCTTTTCAATTTTCTAACTTCAGGAGGATGATTAAAAATTATTTCTTGTCTTTTTCTTGTCTGAAGTGTTTGTTCTCCACCTTGGTCTATTTAACTCTGACCAGAACATCTTTGTGAACAGTTGGAGACCCATTTCATTAGCATTACTTGGGATGGGAGAGGATGTGCCATTGTCTATTAAATACTAGAATGAAGAGTTGAGATGCTTAAAATGCACAGGATAGCTGTACAGAAACAATAATACCCAAGCATGATGAAGTAAAAATGCTACTCTAACTCGATAATTCACTCGTATAATATTAATTTATTTCCTCTTTAGTAGGATCATTAAGTAGAAATGTATGCTTCTTTTGTCAATAATATATACTTTGCTTCATTGTAATTGATAATATTTAAGTACATATAAAACTTGAGGTAATTAATCTAAACTAACAGGTTGAAGAGGATGAGCCACTCATCAATTAATCATGTTTTATTCAACAATAGTAGATGTAATGATAGTTTCTATGAAAGTCACAATGAAGTTTTATGAACTTGATGTATGTTTATCTATTTTATAGGTCTCTTTAGATGGAATGTAATAAAGCAGAGGCCTCCAGAGCATCAATGTGTGAATTACTATCTCTTCATTGAAACAGAAAGCTCAGTGGTCACAGCCACAGACATCTCAACCCTGGATCCCACGACTCTACATTAAGTACTGGAGTATTTATTACTCTACTGTGGCAGAAAGCCTTTGCCAATGCTTACAAGGAACTCTTTATGTCTGCTTCTCTGGATCCTGTTTGATGGAGGTCTCCTAACACCACTTCAGTCACAGCCACAACAGACTTTAGCCACACAACCAAGAGAAAATGTTATCCACCTTCAGGGGAGACGATCCCATTTCCAACGGGTTAAACGTGGCTGGGTATGGAATCAGTTTTTTGTGCTGGAAGAATACATGGGCTCCGAACCTCAATATGTGGGAAAGGTAATGCTGTATTTCTTTTTAGAACCATTTGATAGGACAAGGGTGGGGGTATGGATTATGTATTGCAGATGGATGTTTTGCTCAAGAGTTGAACAAACCAGTGACTAGACCGCTGTAATTGAAATGCAATAGACTTGGTTTCTCTTCCTGAGTCTGGCCTCCATAAACTTTGCAATAGCCCTTTCCCCCTTCTTGCTCCTATTTTCCAGTTCATCTATTGTTTTGATAAAAAAAATAGTCTATATTTTGCTTCCATTTTTGATGACAAGAATTTTAAATGTTTAAATCACATTAAAAGTATAGGGATAGTGCATTACTGCTGACAGGCGGGCTGTAATTGTTGTCCATTTCCAGACTCAAGGACAAATGGCCAAGCATAAATACTATACGTTGATCAGATAGTCCTTCCTTTTGTGGTGTATCCCTACTCCTTTCCCTTTAAAATGTGACATACTTCATAGAGTTTATTTCTAATATGTTGGTTTTGTCTTGCTCATGTTTCAGCAACAGTTCTCTTGAATGTATTTATTTATTTATTTACTTACTTATTTATTTATTGTATGTGTATTCCATTCTGAGTACAAATGCCATATAGTGTGTATATGAGGTCAAACGAAGGGTTGGGTGAGCCTCCTGTCTCTGTCCACCCTGTAGGTTCTAAGGATAAATCCTCAGGTCACCGTGCTTGGCAACATACCATTTAAGCCGGCTCACTCTGGCTGACACAGCACACTTTTTTTTATTTTTACCATTTTTTTTTTAGTCCAGTTACAATTTTATTAGAGTTTAAAAGAAAAACACCCAAAGGCAGACAAATGGTAAATATCAGCAGCTGTGTAGGTGCATAGAAGAGAAGACTGGAGAAGAAATTAAAAATAATAATTAATTAGTTAATAAACAAAACAAACAAAGAATAAAGTAGCATGTCTTTTGAGCTGCTGACATGGATGTCTGCCACATGGCAACCGTCACATCATGAGAAGGGGATGCAGTGAACAGCGAGGAAGCCAGAGGTCTGAGAGCCAGCATACTTAAGTTCTTGTCAGCACTGGCAAGAAAGGGCTGAAAATGACAAAGGAAAATTAATCTAACCTTGTGAGGAAAGTGGGAAAACCCAGCCCAAACTCATGTATCCTCAGACTGACTTATGGAGACTATGCTAGTGGACAGGAATTACCCTACATATCTCTTCAGCGTGCCTTATGGTGAGTGTACCTTTCTTCCTACTGATGTTCTCTGTTCCTGAGGGGTAGTTGGTAGTTCTTTACTCAAGTGATTGAACAGAAAAACTGGAATATTAGGTCTTCACCTAGGCCAGAGATTCCTTCTCTTGACCACCATATTTTCTTCAATAGACCATGGTTACATCTCTAACGTCTGGCTAGCACTGTACACTAATTTTTACCACTTTATGTTTTAGCCCAGTTAAATTTTTAAAGAAGTAATCATTTAGGAGTTTGGAGAATCTATGCAGGATACTTTTACCTAAAAAGTCTAGCAACTGCATAAATAATTTTGCTTATGTTTTGTTTGTTGAAATGTGACTGATTTCAGCATATATAGAATGTATGTTTTATGAAAAACAACAAAAAACTATTCCCCATCAGAAAGTAATTACTTTACTTTGATTATGTGAATTCTTTATTTTGTAAAAAATAACTGTTATTAAGATATAGTTACATTAGTTCCCCAATTCTCCATATTGCCCCTAATTCTCAACCTTTTGATCTTTTTTCTTTATTATTACTATACATACACACACACACATGCGCATGTGCACACACACACACACACACACACACACACACACGCACACACATACCCACATATATAAATACATTAATGTATTACTGCAATCTGTTGGTAGAAAGACATTAACTTATTTTAAAGTAAATCTACAAACAGAAGTTGCAATAATATCAATGAAATAACTTGGAACTAAGTGTATAAATAATAATATTTGATCATTATTTATGCTAAGCATTCTGAAACCCCATAAACTGAGTAGAACATAAAAGATAGACAAAACAGGCAGAAAGTCATTGAAGCCCAGAGTCACAATCAAAACAGGTTACTCTCAGTGCTTACAATAATTCAGTAATGACAAGAAAACTCTAAGACACTTTGGAAGTTATACCTATAGAATGCCTAAGTCTCTGAGGTAGCGCACAAAGCTTATGTTTATATGATCCCTCAATCTTATCATATAAGCCTAACAGTTAATATAAATATTTTAGGTTATGATTATTTCATGTAGTTTTTTTACACCTGTGTTATTTATTTATTTATTTATTTATTTATTTGTTTGTTTGTTTGTTTGTTTATTTATTTATTTGATAGAATTAGAAATTCAGGGTATTGACAGGAGAATATGGCTTTCAAACCCTGCTCCACAAACATCCATTATTTGAGCTCTGCTTCTGCCTTCTGACATCACCTGAAATTTCTTATCAAAAGACTGAAGAGGCCGTCATATTCTTCATTTTTGACTGTGACAGATGCATAGACTTCAGTTACCAGAACTGGATAAAAGTAAAAACTGTTAGAAAATTTTGTGAAGATTTTTTTTTTTTGCATTTTCCTTGGTAGAGTATTATTCCACTCCCAATCAATAAAAATGAAATGTATATAGGGATTTGGTTTTGAAAACTATTGCTTGAGATTTTAGAATTTCATCTTTGGAATTTTAATTACAGTATGGAAATCATCTAGTTGATGGAAGGATAAATTACTTATAAATTGGATTAATGAGGATTATATCTAATTTCTAATCTATTGCATCTAAATATCACCATTTTCTATAGGTATGTGGCGTCACATTGTAATAGGTCCTAAGAATACATGGTTCTCATACCAAGATTCACTTGTAATGTAATGAAACATCAGTTGCCAAGATTTTTTTTCCCAAGAAAACTAATTAAAGTTTAATTAACTCTATGTTGATGGTTTTGGTTTTGGGAATAGAATTATGACAGCAGAGATTAATTCAAGACATTGTATGCATATGTGTAAACAGACATAAAATATTTACATTCCTTCTCTTTCTAGAAAAGGCTTTGAGACTGTTTTTAGAAAGGTTAATTAGTATAAACAATACAGGATTCAGGAATAAGAAGAATGGAAAGTTGAAAAATACCAAGTACAGTGGTTTGCTGGCTGCTTCAACAAGCCTCAAATTTGAGATTCTGTTTCACTTTAGAAACAACATAAAATAAAAACATAATTATCATATTTCTTCCATTGAAAACTGCATTTGGGGGAGATGCTGAGTTTAATACAGTTTTACCCTAAAATGACCTCACACTATTTAGTCAAGTGATTTTCTGGCATGGCTTACATGCCATAAATATTGCTGTTGACAACTTTAGAAGATACTGAGGTTGGCACCTATTTAGGGGAAATCATATTATGGTATTGCTTATGACTAATATTAGCTTTTTTCTATTTAAATAAGATGGACGAATATCCAATGATAATGGCAGTCCTTTCCTCAAAAATAACTTTTTAATTTAGTAAAATACCCAGGATATGTAAAATATTATTTTCTATGATATAATTTAGGTATCTGTTTTTTTTTCTGCAAAATATGTTTTAGGACTTTATCAGTTAAAGCACAAGCAACAAGAAAGGAAAATAGTAAGAACAAGAGCTTTGAATAAATGCTCATTAACACATAATTACTTAGATTTGGACAGTAAAAGTAACTGGATGCCTATTAAACTGTTTTGACATAGCCTGGGCATATTCTCCAAGAAAATACTCACCATTTAATCTCACAGAAATTATTGATTTGTCATTTTAACAATTGGGGTGAGCTGCAGCTGACAGTTGCTGTGGGATGGTCTGTATGTCAAACATGTTGCTTATTGGTCAATGAATAAAACACTGATTGGCCAGTGGTCAGGCAGGAAGAAGTATAGGCGGGACAAGGAAGAGAGAATTCTGGGAAGTGGAAGGCTGAGGAGACACTGCCAGCCGCCACCATGAAAAACAGCATGTAAAGATGCCGGTAAGCCACAAGCCATGTGGCAAGGTATAGATTTATAGAAATGGATTAATTTAAGCTATAAAAACAGTTAGCAAGAAGCCTGCCACGGCCATACAGTTTGTAAGCAATATAAGTCTCTGTGTTTACTTGGTTGGGTCTGAGCGGCTGTGGGACTGGCGGGTGACAGAGATTTGTCCTGACTGTGGGCCCGGCAGGAAAACTCTAGCTACAGACAGTATTACTTCAATTTGTATTTTCTAAAAGAAATACATAAAATTGAATCACATGTAGACTCTGCTTTCAGGTGCATCATTTTTCCAACATATTTTTAATGCAGAATGCATTATAACCTGAGACAGTACTAAGTCTTGTGTGGGTTAAATGGGAATATGAAGGTCCCCAGGTTGCAATTATAATAGGTAAAATTTATTAAATGCTTCCTTTGGGCACTGTTTTAATTGCTTTCCATAGATAAACTTGCATAACCTTCAAAACAGAATATGAAGGATTTTTATTAGTATCTGCATTTTAAACATAAGAAAACCAAGATACTAAAAATTAGGTGATATTCTAAAGCTTGTGTTTTAATTCAAATAATCATGTTTCATTGTACTAGAAAATATTTTTTTCTCAAGTGACAAAATTTAATCATTTTTTGTAAGTAGTACAATAGACATATCCTTAGGGATTGTGTTGACACAGGAAAGGAAGTGATTATATGCAGAACATTGAGAAATTCAGGAAAGGATACACAGATATGAAAGAACCTGAGCTCAGTCTTGAAAGATGATATTTTTTCTTGCAAATGTAGAACGCAATGTGTATTTATAAACCTTGAGTTTTCAAAGAACACTTTGATTTTAGGAAGCCATATTTTAGTACACACTAAAATGAAAACCCAATTTTTTTTTTTTTTTTTTTTTGGTTTTTCGAGACAGGGTTTCTCTGTGTAGCTTTGCGCCTTTCCTGGAACTCACTTGGTAGCCCAGGCTGGCCTCGAACTCACAGAGATCCGCCTGGCTCTGCCTCCCGAGTGCTGGGATTAAAGGCGTGCGCCACCACCGCCCGGAAAAACCCAATTTTTTAAAGTATGGAATAGCAGAAATATAAAATGGTTCAAGTTTGATGCACAGGTGATCAGTATTGTTCTCAAAAGGATCATGTTTAGAAGATTAGCATAGAGAGAATTTCATGTAAACTAAAGACTTAACAAAGTCATGCATGTACCCAACTATCTTCCATACAAGAACAGAAATATTAGCCTTTTCCCCAGAAGACTGTGTAAAATACTTGGGTAAAATGAACATTGTCCCATAACTGACAACAAATGCTGATGAGGATATAGAGAAAAGTAAATTCATCTTCACTGTGGGGAGTATTGCAAAGGGGTGAAGTCAATGTGGATATCAGTGAGAAGAGTTCTCCAAAAGCAGAAAGTAGAACTATCATATTACCCAGCTATAAAACTTCTTGGCATATGCCCCAAAGATCCAATACCATACTACAGAGGCACTTTTCAGCCATATTGATTGCCATATTTATTCATAATAGTTTCCATTGAAACAACCTTCAACTGATAAATGAATAGTGAAAATGTGGTATATATTCACAATGGAATTATATTCAAATGTAACAAAAAGTGAAATTTCTATATAGATAGACCTGGAAAATACTATACAGGGTGAGGTGACCCAGACCCAGACATAAACACAAACATGGCATGTTCTTTCTAACTTGTCCTTCATAGGTCTAAACCTTTAGAAGGAAGTGTGTATAACCTGGAGTAATCACAAAATATGTGCAAGTAGAAATGAAGTATATGGGTTGGGGTGGGGGCAGAAGGATCTCCAGAGAGGAAGATTAGTAGGTCACACATACTGTGAATGAAGAACGGGCAGAAACAACAGGAGACAGGACGTTAAAAGAAGAGAAAGGATAACACAAAAGAAAAAGAGAGATAAATTAAGATTTTGAAAAAGCAATAGAGGAACCTCTCATATTTAATAAAATAGTTATATTGCATACATAATTATATGAGCATACACATATAAACATATTTAATAAAATTATGAAACATGGAGTCTAGTGCTTTCTTCAAGAGCCATGTTTCATAATTCTATTAAAATATGTTCATGTGTATGCACATATAATTAGTTGTCATAGTTTCAGAAGATGCCAAGGGAGGAAAACACTTAATAGTTCTACCAAGATATAAAACCTATGGACCACAGCAATGACCACAAGAAATCTGCAATAGTGCACTCAAGAAACTTTTACCTCAAGTATAACCAGCATCTGTTTTATTGGTCTTAAGACTCTCTCAGGCCGGGCGGTGGTGGCGCACGCCTTTAATCCCAGCACTCGGGAGGCAGAGCCAGGCGGATCTCTGTGAGTTCGAGGCCAGCCTGGGCTACCAAGTGAGTTCCAGGAAAGGCGCAAAGCTACACAGAGAAACCCTGTCTCGAAAAACCAAAAAAAAAAAAAAAAAAAGACTCTCTCAATAGGCGAGAATTCATTGCCAGTATTTTAAATCTAGCCAACTAACAACTTGCAGCTAGAAATGTCATGAACTTTAAAGAATAACCTACTATTCCCACTTTCCTAAACCATTATAATTTCTAACTAAATTCCATTACCCACATTCTAATCCCATGTCCTTATATCTAAATATAAATGGTGCTTTCACTTCTGCTCGGAGAAGTTTCTTTTTGCAGCAGGTGGATACTATTATAGAAATTCACAACTGATGAAAATGTAGAGAACAACTGACTGCATTTTATCCAACCCCAATGGATTCATCTACAATGCAATCATACCACCCAAGGCTCGGGGAGCATAACAAGACAAAAGATAGAAAGATGGTAAGAGCTAGAGGCTCAGGATGTCTGCTTTGAGATAACACCTTTTACAAGAACAGGGAGGCTTTGTATATGAAATTTCTCAACAATGTTGTCTAAAACAAAACCTGTAAAATAACATCACCAGTAGGCATGTAAACATGGATAGGAGAAATCTCACGAAGACCCACCCATAAATGAAGAGCCAAGAAATTCATTGGCTGCTGAGAAAGGTAGAATTAGTCTTCAGCCAACTAATTATCCAATCCCAGACTCTCCTCCTTAAAACACACACATGAACAACACTAAATGGACTAGTAGCACATTTCTGTAGTTCAACAGTTGTGGGTCTCTATGTAAATTTCCATCTACTGAAAAAAGAAAGCTTCTATGACAAGAGAGGAGAGATGAACTAATCTATGGCTATAAAGATATAAACTTAGTCCACTGCCCAGAAACACACTTTTTGCATAGCTATCTTTCCTGGATAAGTGTAGCTTATCTCTCTCTATAGAGAATGGAGGCTGTCATAGAAAACCACAATGGTGGCAATGCAGAGCTCGACACACTGTCCAGAGCCCAGACCCAACAGATACAATTCCTTCACAGCTCTTGCATCTGTGGTTAGGGAACATCACAGAAGAAGAGGGAGTAGAAAGAATGTAAGAGGAGAACATCCAGAAATACGTCATGATACAGTCTCTCCTAGGAAGAGCTGTGTAAACAAGACTAGAATGATGACAATATTGATGGACAATTATGTGGAAGGGGGAACATTTCACTTATTCTTACCTCTAGACAGAGAACTACAGACAACTCATAACTGCTGGGAAAAGAAGAATTAGCCTCTTTCAAGAATGAGCCCTCTTATAAATTGTTCAATGCAGAACCATCATTTCTCAAACCATGTACACACAGACAGCAACAATAAAAATGTTTTATATACCTACATGTACCACACATGTATGTATGTTTGTGTATAACAATAATAATAAAAAAGAGGCTATCAACTTGGAGGAGGTGTCATAGGAGGAAGAATTATAGGGAGAGTACCTGGGGTGGACTAGTGGGGCTTAAAGGATCAAGAAAAGTGATATAATTGCATTATTATTAAAATATATTTTAAAAAGAAAACAATTATTTACTCAGAACTGAGGGTGAATGCTATTATTATTCATATTATATATTAGTAAAAATAATTTTTAAAAATTCCTTGCAAAATGTCAGTAATATATGTATTTGCAAGTTACATCTTTAAAAAAATTTCATTATTTTTTATTTAAAAATAGAACTCGGGGTTGGGGATTTAGCTCAGTGGTAGAGCACTTGCCTAGCAAGTACAAGGCCCTGAGTTCGGTCCTCAGCTCTGCAAAAACAAAAAACAATAAACTAAGCTGGGCGGTGGTGGCGCATGCCTTTAATCCCAGCACTCGGGAGGCAGAGCCAGGCAGATCTCTGTGAGTTCGAGGCCAGCCTGGGCTACCAAGTGAGCTCCAGGAAAGGCGCAAAGCTACACAGAGAAACCCTGTCTCGAAAAACCAAAAAAATAAAATAAATAAAATAAATAAATAAATAAATAAATAGAACTCAGGGGTCATTTAGGGGAATGATAGTATTAGATTCTGTCCTAGGACCTATGGCATGTACAGTGATAGTCATGGGGTTTTTTTTGTGGTTGATAATGCCGATCATGAATCATGATACTGTTGAAACTGGACAATTTCAGAGAAAAAATACATAGAAACATTGAGCTCTTAATGGGCCATCTACATCACACCCCATACCACAAACCATTGGAATTATTGAAGAAGAGGAGACAGAAAGATTGTAAGAGCAAAAGCACTGGACATTTGCAGAAAAACTATGTTTACTTGATGTGACAGGGTTATTGTAATCGGAAACACACAGCAACTATAACTGAAAGAATCAGACTTTCACAGGATCAAGCCAGTTCAAAATTCTGGGCATGGATAGGGAAGATGATTATGAATTCTACCTCTAACTGAGAAACTATTTGTAGTTGGTGATTCCTGGGGGAGTCAGAGCAAGTTTTATTCAGGAATATAGCCCCTCAAAGGCTTATGCTCCACCGGACTGCCCTAAACCCAAGCATTTATGAGCTGCATTAAATGAACTCTGTGAGTTTGAGAGAGAGAGAAAAGTTGTGGGGTATAAGAGAGGAATTGGAAAGTAAAATATGGGGATGGAGTTGATCAAAATACATTAAACATATGTATGAAATTCTCAGTAAATTTTTCCATGTCTTAGGTTACATAATACCTTGCTATCTCGTAGGTAAATGTATAAATCATAAGCTGTTGTCAACAATAGAGTAAATATTCATAGATGAAATAGGGCTTTGTTTCAAAATCTTCAGGGTTGGTGAATATGCAGTTTACACATAGGGACCGACAGGAGTCCTATCCAGTTCTTTTAATCCACTGAATATTCAAGCATCATTGCATCTGCTCTGTTAATATGCCCTCAGTCCAGAATGACTTATAAAATCAAAAACAAAAAACAAACAACAACCGCAAAAACTGTGTTGCTTTAAAACCTGGTTCAGCCCCTAACTTGTCTTAACCATTAAATACCATTGTCAGCTAAGTACCCAAAGAATCCCAGAATTTATTTTAACCCACAGTTTCTGGGATTTTCAGCTCATCGTAGGTGGCAAGAAATGGCAGAGGACTCCGGTCACATTGAAGAGCAGACAAAGTTCATAAAGTCAGGAGTTTTTAGCTGGGCCTGATTGCATCATGTTTGACCAGGAAGAAGAGAACACAGGCCCAACCCTGGTGATTTGGTGTGATCCTCAAAGTTCCACCTCTTCAGAATACTTTTATCATCCAGGTTCCACCATGAAAAGCTCCATAGCCTACCCAAACTGTACCAAGCATAGGACAAGACTTCAAACTGTGGTTTTTGGAAGACATTTCAAATTCATACAAGAGACAAACAAACAAATAGAAAGAAAATATAACAGCCCAAAGAGAAATATGTTCTTCTAGCTGAGTTGGTTCCATGCCATTATTTTTGTCAGATACGATCACATATGTCAGCAATATCTTAACATGCTCCAAAGTGCTGGAACACTAGAGATGAAGTGAAAGTCTTTTGACTTTCTACCAGATTTATTTCACATCCTATTCAGAGATAAACAATTAATTTAAGTCTAGAATACATGATAACCTTTACTCTCTATATCCAATCAGCAAAACATTATCTATGTAATGGGCTACTGTTGTGTCTAATGAAGGAACATGATCAGAATTCCTATGAACATTATAATCATAAGAAACTTGGGATTTAAAACCTTCCCATGACAAGATAATAGGGTTATTCTGTTTGCTTTGCAAACAAGAAGCAAAGTGCTAACTTAGTTATTTTCCCACAGTACTAAAAAATGCATTTTCTATATAAATAGCTTATGCCAGGTACCAGGGGATATGATAATTGTTCTAGCAATGAAATCACATCTGGTACAGTTGCTACAATTGGAGTCACCACCTGGTTAAGTTTATGATAATCCATTGTCATTATCCAAAATCCATCTGTCTTCTCCACAGGCCAAACAGGAAATTTGAATGGGAAGCTAAGGTTCTCTAGCCCCATGTTTTTTGAGTCCTTGTTGGTAGCATTAATCATTGTAAGCCCTGTAGGAATTCAGTATTATTTTTGGTTTAGTGTTTTCTGGGGAGAAGCCATACTGATGAATTGTGCTTGACCTTTCTCACCTTATTAGCATTTGCTCTATGGATGAGGGAAGCCATTTGGAGATTCTACCAGCACTGAGCATATCTGTTTCAATTATAAATTCTGGGACTAGAAAAATGATTACAATAGGAAGGGATGGAGAGAATAGGCACAACCATTGAACAGACTGGAGTAAAACTCTATTTATCACTTAAGCTCCATGAGTTCTGCTCCCCCTAGAAAACTAAGTAGCAATTGGGCTCTTTCATAATTAGGGTCCTTCATAGCCAGTCTATTGCCAAAATGTCTGATTATTATATTTTTCTGGTATGCAGTCATACTACTACAGGACTACAGATTACTATGCAGAGATTTGGGAAAGACTAATTGTGTATGTACGTGTGTGTGTGTGTGTGTGTGTGTGTGTGTGTGTGTGTGTGTGTGTGTGTAAAAAGTGGTTCTTTCTCAAAAGGTCCCAGCCATCGTTTCATTCAAGAGACTTTGAGATTAAAGTGGCCCAAAGTGCAGGAATTAAATGAGGCTGGTGTCTCTCCATTTTAAGCCTTTTCTTCACTTTGCATACATTTTTCTTGGCTATACTGGTCAAATAAGACATTAATGATAATATATTTTTTCTACTGGTAAATTTTAATGTGAGCATTATAGGTTTGTTTCTTCTGTTTTGTTCCTAGGAGGATGACGATCACCTAGACAATGTCTAAGGTCTGAAGCCCATAATATCCCCATTGCTCCTTTCATCAGTAACCTTTATGGTGACAATGTAAACCTTCTTTTGACTTTAAGAGTTTTTACATATTATTCTGTCATTCAAAGATTCAACTTGTCGTACCACATTCAAGTTTCGTAATCAAATGGCAATTTAAACTTAGAGTCCACAGAAAAGTGATCACTTGTGTATTGGATTTACTCTTCCAAATCTGTTTTTCACAATGATGGTAAAATGTGTTTCCTCTGGCTTTACAGAGAGAGTGAAGGGAACTTATAGGAAATTCCCTGAAACTATACTTTCCTTAAAACTTTTAACACCTTTTCTGCAATAAACCAAGGCAGGTCAGCATTTTGCATTCATTTTAGTTAGACAACATTTTGTTCCATGATTCATTCAATCAAAAAAAAAATTCTAGAATTCTTTCTAACTTGACAAGCTGCATTATTAAGAGTAAACTCTCTGCTTAGTGTCCTAATTCTGGTAGATTCATTTCCATCCACATTATTTTCATTATTCTACACTTATAGTATCTTAATATTCCCACATGGATTCTCTGGACTTTTATCTATATAAATTAGAAAAAATAAAATGGTTCTCTTGGTGTCTAGTGTATCTTCTCATGAATGACACATCGCTCTTCACTTCTAGTTACCTCCTCGGTCTTATCTCTACTAATAGAATTAGAAGCAAAGAAGTAGTGAGGTGGAAACACAGCGGTCTGCAAATAAACTGCTTCAGGGGATATCGTTACGATGTCTCTAGGCAATGCAGGTTAATTTCTTCATGTGCAGTACTTAGGGTAGTTCTACTTGGATAGAAGCCTCATCACTTCAGAAACTCAATGTTCCCAGCTTCACTGGATCTCTCCACTCATCCCCAAGTCAATGTTCGTTCTGTGTTCCCCTTCTCCCCAGGTATAGCTCTTCTTTATAGGAAGACACTGCCAGGTTGGAAACTCAATTTGCATTCTAGTTTAGCCACTAAGGATGATAGTAGAGATGTGGTGGTTTGTTTTCTCTTGTTTTTGTTTTTCAGATATCTTAGTTTAGCATATACAGGGAATAATGAGTGCTTTTTTAAGATGAAAAAAATTCCAGTTCCTAGATGATTCTCGAGCTGGAAACTGATTTACTTAGGGTGTGCTTTCTGTGTCTGCTTTGTTGTGTGACTTTTGAAGCAACCAGTTTTACTGCAATTATTAGTTTGAGAAATGGACTTGGAGGTGTCCTGCAGGTGGCCATGCAGACCCTTGCCTTTTAAATCTGATTAGGAGTGTCCTGAGGAGACTGCCACTTCACAGTTTCTACCAGCTCTGAGTTCTAGCTACAATATCACACAAACAGGTACTTAAATACAACAATATCAGAAAACTGTTTCTAAAAATTAATACAAATTGTATAATCATATCCTCAATACTGTTTCTCTAGAGTGTTATGGATAACAGTAGCTGGAGAGAGAGAGAGAGAGAGAGACAGAGAGAGAGAGAGAGAGAGAGAGAGAGAGAGAGAGAGAGAGAGAGAGAGAGAGAGAGAGAAAATGCATAGGGTTAAACAGTTAGAAGTCCAGATAGGACAATGAGAAACATAGGCTTCTGGCACCTTCTATTCTTACTTAGGAACAATCAGCTTGTCTTATTCGATGTTCCGACAGATTAGAGATGACTCAGCCACATGAAGAGGGATAATTTGCTTAACTGAAAGTACATACTTTTCAGTCTTAGTGTCATTAAGGCACAAGAGTCACAGAAACATGTGCAATATCGTCAGAGTAAACATAGACATTCTCAGCAATCTAAATTGACACGTATACCCTAAGAATCATAAACCATGTGATATGACGACATGGTTTGTTAATGTGCTACAAAAAAAGTGAATATTTACTACTCAGACTTAAAGAATGTTATTTTGAGAAATCAGCTCTCCCTTTTGGGATTCCTACTTTTATTTCTAAAAGCATTTATGATCAAATTGAAAGGAAAGCAGCAAAATTATTTTGTTAGAGTTTTTTTTTTTAATTAAGAGATTTCCTATTCACTTTGCATACCAACCACAGATTCCCCTGTCCTCCCTCCTCCTGCCCCCAAGCCTTCCCCCCACAATCACTCCCCATTCCCACCTCCTCCAAGGCAAGGTCAGCAGAGCCTGGTACATTCAGTTGAGGCAGGTCCAAGTCCCTCCTCCCTGCATCAAGGCTGTGCAAGCTCATGCACTAAGGACAGGTCCCAATCCCATTGCCTGGGGGCCCCTAAACAGTTCACGCTAAACAACTGTCTCATTTATTCAGAGGGCCTCATCCAGTACCATGGGGGCTCCTCAGCTATTGGTCCACAGTTCATGTGTTTCCACTAGTTTGGCTAGTTGTCTCTGTATTTTTTTCAGTCATCATTTTGATATCTCTTGCTTATAGCATCCCTCCTCTCTCTCATGGATTGGACTCCTGGAGCTCTGTCTGGGACCTGGCCATGGATCTCTGTATCTGCTTCCATCAGTCACTGGATGAGGGTTCTGTGATGACAGGGTATTCAGCCATGTGATCACCAGAGTAGGCCAGCTCAGGCACCCTCTCGACTATTGCCAGTAGCTGGACATGGTGGTGCACAACTTTGTATGTTAGTGCTCGGGAAGCTGAGGCAGGGATATCTCTGTGTGTTCAAGGCCAGTGAAGTCTACAGAGTGAGCTCCAGCTACATAGTAAGAAACTGCTTCAACACAAATAAAAAAGAAAGAACCAACAGCAATTAAAAAAATCTAAACAGAAAACCCAAATAAACAAAAAGGACCCCGCCTGCCCAGGGCAGGCAGGCCATATAACTCAGCAGCTGACTGGAAGAAGAAGAAGCAGCAGAGAAAGATAAAAACTCCCTTAGAACTAACTCAGCATGGACATGAGCCAAATGGGGGACAAGCTGCCACATGGTGGGTGGGGTAGCCTTTTGAAAAGCATGCTTTAGGAAGAAATGGAAATACAAACTGGAAACATTACACTTTTCTGAATAAGTAATTCAAGAAAGTAGGCAGACTTGTGAAGCCAAAGAACGCAGCCCTTGAAAACTATTGCATTCGAGAGCAAGAACTCTGCGAAGGAAAGGGGCATCATCTCTTTGAAGGGCTAGCGAGGTGAAGACCATCAGTAAACATGTTGGACAATGGACATGAACGCTCCCACAGGCTGCTGTGTTGCCTGATTTGTTCATCGTGGTGACAGAAACGATTTCAGAGAAAAGGAGTACGTTTTGCCTCCTATTTTCAGAAGGACAAAGTCTATCAAAATGTGAGCATCATCTGCTATGACAGCAGTGAAGGCAGCTGGAATGTAGGGTAGAAACCATTCATATCCCGGATAAGCAGAGAGCATAGAAAGGCTGGAATGGACATCCTCAGGAGGAGAGGAAGGGTGGAGATGCTAACTTTCTAAGGCCTTTTAACGGTGACCTAGTTCTGACAACCAAGTTTCATATCCTTAAGCTTTCAAAAGCCACAAAATAACAACAGAATTTGAGGAATAACTTTTGAAAGCATAAGCTTAGAAGAGACAATTCAGACCAAAATGGTAGGGTCTACCAACAAAATTATACTTATGAATCCCTCAAGAGTTGAGATTATAATTTTGTGCCACCATGCCTGGATAATTATTACAATTTTTAAGTTAATGTGTAGACTTTAAATTTTTTGGTAAATACTGGTAAATAAAACACACAGAAAGACATACACATGTACAAAGTCAAGACAGTGGTGATAGAAGCTCATTACAATTATTATAATTGTCTACCTTGAATTCATTATTAGTTAAAATAAAAACAGAAGAACAATTACAATTATTATATGAGAAATAACTTTTCTGAAAAATTAATTTGTCCTTTTGGATTTTTCTTTAAATGAACAGTTAATGTTATTTTTTAGTCTATCTATATAACCCCAATTTGAGTTCAAAAGCAATAAAAATTAAATCACAAATTATATTCACATATTTACAATCCAATTTTCAGGCCTCATTATTGTTTAGTTGCTTTCTTACTTTTTCATTCTTCCATAATGTAGCTTTTGCTGGACCCATAATGGGGCTTATATTGTTCCATTGACTCCTAATGAGCAAGCTCTTACTATCAGAATGATTCCTGTTCATCAAAGATTCAAGGTTTATAATGCCAGCTCAATCTCCACAGAAGTGTGTCTCAAGCTCTGTCTAACGTGCTACACCACTGGCATTCAGATCTAATAGTCTGATAGAAATGGAAAACTCACATTTAAATTGAAAATGCACAGAAGAGGAAACTTTGACATTGCTTGATTATTTCAAAGCTCATGCTTCCACTTGACTCCTACCTTGCCTGTGTATCTAAGAAGCTTTGTAATGTATTAGAGTGTTCTGAGAAAAAAAATCCTTCCAATCTGTGCTGAGGCCAAAAAGGTTTGTTCTGCTGCTCATTATATTGTTAGCTACCTGCTATTTCTACAGCAAAATCTCAGAATCGTTTTGGCTGGTGTCATTCAGTCTCTCTAGATAAGCCTGATATTTAGGTAAACATCATGACTCTTAAGCCTTTCTTTAAATTTTATAATCTGGCTCAGTTTGAGACTATGTTTTAAATAAGCATAATTTTATTAGATGGGAAAGCAATGCATTTAAGCAAAACAAAATAATAAGCAGTGTGTTAAATTTCCCTTCAAGTATTTGATATCCATTTTATGCTATCTCATCTCTTTTATAATTTATGTTTTGCTACTAGTATGGTAGCTATTTCATGATAGGTATATCATAAAAGTTCAAAATATTATCTGTTTTAGCCAGGCGGTGGTGGCGCATGCCTTTAATCTCAGCACTTGGGAAGCAGAGCCAGGCAGATCTCTGTGAGTTCAAGGCCAGCCTGGGCTACAGAGTGAATTCCAGGAAAGGCGCAAAGCTACACAGAGAAACCCTGTCTCAAAAAACAAACAAACAAACAAAAAAGATATTATCTGTTTTAATTGAGGTGTCAGGGCCATGAATGTAATCCTGATCATAAAATCGATACTAGTCAGTAAATCCAGCATTTTAACAATTGCATAAAAACATTAATTTTGAGAATTACAGATTTTTTTTCTCTCATTCAATTTTTACTTTGTTCCACTCTTCTACTATTTTCCCATTCCACAGACAGATTAAAAGAAAATAGATTTCCATATTTTCCTCTTCTCTTTATACCACCAAATTACTTATAAATATCTGGCAGTAGTTACTTAAAATACACAATATACATGGGTTCTATTTCCAGGTCATATGGTAATGGGCTACATAAAAGCAATAAAGCTTTCGTGTGTCAATTTATATAATTAATAAGATAGTGTGGTATCAAAATCACACATTGTTGAAATATTGTAAGTGCATTTTACACAAAGCAAAAAGTACAGGAGATATTCTTATATTCATGTTCACAATGTATCTGTGTGCACATGAGTATATGATTCAGAAAACATTTCTCTAAAGCATTATTTGCTTAAAAAAAAACCACTGCTCTCTGCACATTTGTGTTGTTTTAAACCTACAATGATTTTATTGTGCCAAGAAGTGAGACATAAATCAAAGAATTTGGGGAAGTCCAAGGAAAGATGCCCAGCATGAAATGACAGAGAAATAGGAAGCACTTTACTGAGGTGAATAATTGAAATTCTAAGGATATGTCATAATTATACCACCAAACCTAAAATTGAAACATGAAAGTTATTTGATAAAATTTAAGCCAAGTACAGTATATATATAGTTAAGAAAATTTTCATTCATTTTATGTAGCTAGAGTTTTCCTGCCTGGTCCACAGTCAGGACAAATCTCTCTCACCCGCCAGTCCCACAGCCGCTCAGACCCAACCAAGTAAACACAGAGACTTATATTGCTTACAAACTGTATGGCCGTGGCAGGCTTCTTGCTAACTGTTCTTATATCTTAAATTAATCCATTTCTATAAATCTATACCTTGCCACATGGCTTGTGGCTTACCGGCATCTTCACATGCTGTTTGTCATGGTGGCGGCTGGCAGTGTCTCCTCTGCCTTCCACTTCCCAGAATTCTCTCCTCCTTGTCCCGCCTATACTTCTTCCTGCCTGACCACTGGCCAATCAGTGTTTTATTCATTGACCAATAAGCAACATGTTTGACATACAGACCATCCCACAGCAATTTTACACACCAATCAGAGATTCACCTCTTCCCTACTCCTACTCCCCCCAGCCTCCCCCTCCCAACCCACTCCCCACTACCTCCCACAAGAAGGCAAGGCCTCCCATTGGGAGGAATATCTAGTAGAGGCAATTCCAAGCCCCTCCCCCTGCCTCAAGGCTGCACAAGGTGTTCCATCATAGGTAGTGGGCTCCAAAAAGCCTGGCCATGCATGAGGGATGGATTCTGATCCTACTGCCAGGGGGCCTCCTAAGCAGATCAAGCTACACAACTGTCTCACCATGCAGAGGGCCTAGCCCAGTCCCATGTAGGCTCCACAGCCATTGATCCAACTTTTATGAGTTCCTTCTAATTTGGTTTGGTTATCCCTGCAAGTTTCCCCATCAGGATCCTGATGCAGTTGCTCATAGAATCCCTATTCTCTCTCTTTGACTGGATTTCTGGTGCTCTACCTGGTGATTGGCTGTGAATCTCTGCATCTGCTTCCATCAGTTACTGGAGAAAAGCTCTCTGATGACAGTTAAGGTATTCACCAGTCTGATCTCTGGGGCAAGCCAGTTTAGTTCAGGCACCCTCTCCACTATTGCTAGTAGTCCAGGCTGGGGTCATCCTTGGGGATTCCTTGTAACTTCCCTAGCACCAGGTTCCTCTCTATCCCCATGATATTTCTCTCTAACATGGTATCTCTTTCATTGCTTTCCCCTTCCTTCCCTGTTCCAGCTCAACCATCCCATTCCCTTATGTTCTCATCCCCTATCCCCTACCCTCCATTGCCCACCCCCATCCCTAGTTTACTCATGGAGATCTCATCTATTTCCCCTTCCCAGGGTGATCCATGCATCCCTCTTTGGGTCTTTCTTGTTAGCTAGCTTCTCTGGAGTTGTAGGTTGTTGTCTGATTTTCCTTTGGTTTACATCTAATATCCACTTATGAGTGCGTACATACCATGTTTGTCCTTCTGAGTCTGGGTCACCTCACACAGGATGATATTTTCTAGTTCCATCCTTTTGCCTGCAGATGTCATTGTTTTTCTCTGCTGTTTTCTAGTTCCATCCTTTTGCCTCATGATGTCATTGTTTTTCCCTGCTGCGTAGTACTCCATTATGTATATGTACCACATTTTCTTTATCCATTCTTCAGTTGAGGGGCGTCTAGGTTGTTTCCAGGTTCTGGCTATTATGAATAATGCTGCTATGAACATAGTTGAGCATGTGTACATGTGGTATGATTGAGCATTCCTTGGATATATGCCCAAGAATGGTATGGCTGGGTCTCAAGGGAGATTGATTCCCAATTTTCTGAGAAACCACCATACTGATTTCTACAGTGACTATACCAGTTTGCACTCCCAGTGATAGTGGAGGAGTGTTCCCCTTGCTCCACATCCTCTCCAGCATAAGCTGTCTTCAGTGTTTTTGCTCTTATTCATTCTGACAGGTGTAAGATGGTATCTCAGTTGTTTTGATTTGCATTTCCCTTATGACTAAGGATGTTGAACAATTCCTTAAATGTCTTTCAGCCATTTGAGATTCTTCTTTTGAGAATTCTCTGTTTAGATCTATATCCCAATTTCAATTGGATTGTTTGTTATTTTGATGTCTAGTTTCTTGAGTTCTTTATGTATTTTGGAGATTAACCCTCTGTCAGATGTGGAGTTGGTGAAAAGTTTTTCCCATTCTGTAGGCTGTTGTTTTGTCTTATTTACTGTATCCTTAGCCTTGGAGAAGCTTCTCAGTTGCAGGAGGTCCCATTTATTAATTGTTGCTCTCAGTGTCTGTGCTACAGGTGTTATATTTAGGAAGTGGTCTCCTGTGCCAATGTGTTCAAGACTATTTCCTACCTTCTCTTCTGTCAGGTTCAGTGTAACTGGTTTTATATCGAGGTCTTTGATCCACTTGGAGTTGAGTTTTGTGCATGGCGATATTTATGGATCTATTTGTAATATTCTGCATGTTGATGTCCAGTTATGCCAGCAACATTTGTTGAAGATGTTTTCTTTTTTCCATTGAAATACATATATACTAGAAAGATTGCTCAACCTTGACTTAACTCTGACCAAAAAATAAGGGGGATTGGGAGTCCCTAGGAGATATTTAAATATGTTTGTATTCTCATTAGGCATGACATTTTTTAATGTTACCAGTAGTTAACTGCAATAACTAGACTATGATATTTCTAATAAAATATAATATTTGCATTATTCATAGAAATTGACTAATGCCTTTGCTTATAACCATACAACATTGTAATCACCTTACATGAGGCTTACTACACATATTTCTTATTAAAGAGTATGCCTACCTTTTCACATTGCTTCATATCTATATCTATCAATAATGTTGTCACTCCCTGCTTTATGAATGTTGGGAGAAGATATCAGATGCCTAAATCTGAGTCATCATTTACAATATGACAGAAAAACGAAGTCAGTTTAAATTGTCTTAATGGACAAAGGAGCAAGAAGATAGACCAAGATGGCACCAGCGCATGCTCAGAGTACGTTTATACAAAACCCTTGAGAATTCTTTCATGAGATTTAGAAGGAGACACTGTCTATAATTTACTGAGGACTAGACATGAATTATCTTTGTTTGTAAAGAGGAGTGCCTGATTTTTCAAGAGTTTGTTTTCTAAAGGAGACTTTCATGAATATGTGAGACCTATGAAGAATTACTTCCAACTTCATAATATACATTGATTTATCTACATAACACTAAAAGCAAGTTAAATAACTTCTGCCAACAAGTGAATTGCTTAGTAGGTTGTGAAATGAGACTATCTCCTCTTTACTTTTCCATTATTTTTCTAAGAAACAAAATCTCATTTACACTATGGACTCCTATCCCTATTGTGAAACTTAGACTTATATTAAAAAAAATAAACCTGAATGTAAGAAGATATATGGCAAATATCTTTTTGGATATCAGTGATGTTTCTCAATACAAATTAAAACCATTAAATAAATATAGCATTCCCAGTGTATATATTGTACTTATTAAAATAAAAGTCAGGAACTTGTCTTTCAGCTAGTGGATTTGAATAACTATTTGGAATATATCCTTGCCATAATCATGTTAGTAGTTTCATTCTTCAATTAAAATTAAGAGTTACTTTTTTTTTTTTTTACCATAAACAGCAATTTGGAGGCAAATTTAAGTGGAACCAAATTTCTTTTTAATTGTTTAGAGTTATTGAATTTTTAAATGACATGAGCAGTTTGGAAATATTCATAGGACTTTATGATATTCTTAGTCATTGATTACAAAGAATTAAATTTCGTAAGTCAAGACTTTATTTTCCAAGTGTAGGTGGTGTTTTTTGTCAGGACTATCAGCCAGCTTCCAAATAACCACACAGAGACTTAATATTAATTATAAATGCTCTGCTGATAGCTTAGGCTTGTTCCTAACTAGTTCATATAACTTTAATTAACCCATATATTTTAATCTATGTTCTTTTATGTAGCTCGGTTACTTTTATTCTGTACTCCCCATGCTGCTTCCTCTCTGTCTGGCTGGTGACTCCTGAGACTCCACCCTTCTTCTTCCCAGCATCCTCCTAGTCTGACTCTCCCACCCAATCACTACCTGACTAGCTATAGGCCAGTTAGCTCTTTATTAACCAATGAGAGTAATTCATATTTACTGTGTACCAAGATTATTCCACAGCACCAAAGTGATTAAAATATAAGCAGTGAAATGTTATTCTTCCATGATATGGTAATGATGTTAACGCAAGTGCTTGTCACACTTAACATGAATACATGGTAGTAAAAAGACAGACGTTTATTGACTGTGCCACATACTTGTAGTTATGATTTAAATACTTTTAAAGCCATCTTTGAAAAATTGGTGTCATAGTTTTTAAATATATATGGAAAACATAAACTTTACACCTTAAGACTCAATTCAGAAAACAGCAAATTATTAAATATACAATTCTGCCAGCATATTCTGCTTTGATGTAAACTTTTTGTGCATCCTCAAAATGTATGTTTCTTATCTTCTCTAGGATCATGATCACACAGTTCTTCAAAAAACTCCCATTTGTTTCAGAGCTCTCTACTAATGAAGGCACTAATGGTTTTTGCAGATATTTGTTTCTAAAGTACTCTATTGCATCAGAAGCAGCATATCAGAAGTAATAATAGTTTAAAATGTGTCAAATGGTTGGAAAGGCATTTGTTTATTAAGTAACAACAACTGTTTTTGGTGAATTTAAACATTTGTTTTAAAACACATTGAAAAATATACAGAAATAAATGATAATAAATGATAACCTCCCTCTCTCCCTCTCTCTCCCTCTCTCTCTCCTGTTGTAGAAAAATGCTTATAATACCAATAGTGGGGTACAATTTAATCTAATTTAAATAGTTTAAAAAAACAAGCTGGACATGGTTTACACTTGTAATCCCAGGGAGTCTGAAGCAAAAGCAGAATGAGTGAGAAGCATCCTAGGATGAAGAACGCAACACTGTCTATGAAGAAGGAAAGCAATGTGAACAAACAGATAAAACCAAATTAAATATTTTTACTAAAACAACAATGTATCTTCCATTACACAGTGTTATTAAAGATTTCTAAATATTTCTCAAAATATTTTCTAGAATCATAAAACTTCTACATGGGAGGAAACAATTTACCGTGAATCTCTTCCTGCATCCTGATTCACAACAGACACAGAACTGCTGCCTAATTTCATGTGTGGGCATTCCACTGCTTTTATACAGATGCAACTTCCTCAGCACCCCTTGGATTCTTATATGAAAAGTTTATGTTTGTCCATTCCATTGAGTGGTTGTGGGTCATGTGCATTATGATGTAGCAAGCTTCTATGTCCATGTTTTAGAAATGGATATAAATTAATCATTTTCAGTGCCCAGGCTTGCTAGAGATATATTTATTCCCAGTCTGTACCTGAGTAGGTTATGTCCTCAGAATTCATCCACCTTTCTGATTCTGTCTCCTTATTTTCCTGGAAAGTAGAAATGTTTTGACCCCAAGTTTGTTCAAAGAAGCTACCTATCTCTTTCTTAGAAGTTCAAAGTATCTATGTATACTTGAAAATACTTCTTGCTTTAATAACTCCCTGCTCATGCTATTTTGGTTTCAAAGTTAGAAACTTCTAGGTAAATATTTTGAACAATAAAGAAAATTAAACAAGCTAATCAAATATGAAGTTACGGTAGAGTTTAGCATCTTGTTTTCATATCTTATCTTCTCTGCTATAAATTTCTATAAATAGAGTTTTATCAATATATAGTTATGGTTTGTTCTAACTGTGCATGACTTTTCTACTACAATGGCAAGATTTAATGGTTATGATAGAATCTATCACTCATAAAACCTAAATTATTTACTTTGTGATCTTTTAGAGAAAATGTTTGCCTGAGTAAATAGAAGCAGCCATACTTTAGAAATTGAGACCTTCATTTATGGACATCAAATCTTTCTCTCACATCCTGTCCCATCTCTAAGGACTCGGGATTCACAGGAGTATGGGCTTGGTTATCATAACATTGCTGAGAAAGAAGTACAGGTGTGATGGAAGAATTGGAGCTTCTTTGTTGTGTTGAATAACTATACTGTTTCCAGACAGTCATCTGTTCAGAAAGGGTAATGCAGAAAGAAAATAATAGTTATTATGCAGATTATGAAATCCACAAGTTGGAGATACATGCAGAGTTTCACCTAGGGATCAATTATGATTCTATACTATTCTCTTTCCATTTCTCTTTATCCAGTGTTGAGTCTAATAACTCTGGTTTCATTGTGAGAATTTAGGCTTTACAGGAGATATCTGTGTTCTTCAGAGTGTAATTTTCACTATCTGCAACAAAATAATATTTTAGGAGGGACTGTTACACGCTACAGAAAGAGCTAGAGATGCAGATTTTCATTTTTTATTTACTTTGTTTTGTTTAGCTTTTCGACATCAAACATTGCCGAAATGTAGATGGTCTTCTACTCATGTGCCTCCAACCTCATCTTCTCTCAAACTTGTGACTACAAATCTGTGCCACTCTTTTGGGCCTTCAGTTTCCATGATTTTCAAGCTCTATAAACAAGTCCATGTTCATAGCCTATTTTCCTTATTAAACTGTATCCATATAATTGGAGCGTTTTATTTTTATTTATTTATTGGAGCAATTTATTATATGTAATCATACAGATCACAATGAGAGAAAAATATTTCTTATCAATACAGATTGAACTTGCTTATTCGTGTTTGACTATGCATTGGAAAGTCAATTAAAACCCACATATTTTCATTTGAACAAAAATAAAATGCCAACTATAGAAACTGTGGAACAGTAACATATAAATGTTAATATTCCTCATGAAGAAAAAAAACCTCACCTCTTTGAAAGAATGTATCTCTCCTTGCTTGATTTAAATATTTTATTTTATGATATCTGCTTACCTTATATTCATTGTATCAATGTAAAAATGAGTTCTGCAATTATATATATATATATATATATATATATATATATATATATATAATTATTTTGCATAGAAGACACCATCATGCCAGTATTTTAAATTCAGTAGTTAGGAGTGTTACTTAAACTTCTGTTTTTACTTGTAACACTTAGAAATTTAACAGGCTTTTCAAAGTTTTGCTTGTCCTGGTTAAAAGATCTGCCAATAAACAATATTTGCTAAAATACCAAACTTCACTTGCTATGTGGGACAGTGAATATATTTTAGGTCTAAGTACTTTATAATGTTATTAGTTTTGAAAATAACCCTAGCTATAATTCAGAATCCCCTTTTACATTTTTGAATTTTATTTATTAGTGAATTTGTTAATGAATTATATTAGTGAATAGATAGGACTAAATGAAAACTTTGTCATCAAATAATTAAAAGAAGTTATGAAGTTAATAATTAGGTAATTGAGTAGAGAAATAATCCACTTTAATTAGGAAAGATAATTACTTACATTCATAATTATGTATACTCTTAATACATTCATCTTCCTAGGGGGAACATTGAAAGAACAAATAAGGTTTAGATAATGAAAAAGAGAGGAAGCTATGAGAAATTTAGGATAAGAGTGAAACATAAACTTATATAAAGAGGTATGCTTTAATACTCTCAACACTGAAATCACAGCTTCCAGGAGGTTCTTATTCAGTTTTAGGCTTCAACGGTAGAGATCTACAAAAGCAGGTCACTCTTCCATGCTATCCTGAGATCATTAGAAAACTAGCTTCAAAGTGCCAACTGAGCTGAATGTGTGGTCTTATCCCAGGTGTATTGAACCTGTCATGAATAAGTATTCTTAGCAGTTGCCTCTGCAGGGTGTAAGATACTGAATGCAGCTGACTTTATACTATCCAAGGTCTACTCAGTGTTGGAAAATAGGTGTTCGCTGCTTCTCTGAGGCTGGGGTTGTTTTTCATGATGCAAAGGTGGATATTTTTATCAGCACTGGTTCCATTTGGCAGTGGGGTTATCTGTGACGTAAGAGTGAATTCCTTAATAGCACCCTCATTTACTTTCAAAGAATTCAGGTCAGACGATGCTTCATGTGGCCAAAATAATGTGTACATCATTCAGAAAGCTGCCTGGAACTCAAAAGTTACGGCCTCAGTATTAGGATTCCATAAACTCATACACATAATGGCAAATGTTACACCCAGTAGCAGCCTGTGGCCCTTAGTACACATTCATCATGAAATATCACTACTTTTCTCTTGGTTTTGATATCAGGTTTTCCTGATCATTAATATGACTGTCTCTTAGGTGATCTATCTCTGTTATCCTCAGTCCTGTTGCCCCAAGCAGATGCATAACAGAGTTTTGGTGTATTTAATCTTGGTAATAGCTTCCACATATCTGCCAAAAAATTGTTCTTTTTATTTGGATGTTTTCACAAGACATGGCATTATATAAGCTGACAGCACATTAATTTTAGCCATATAAACTAAAATTGGGAAGATCTTGACAAAATACCTGGTTAGGAAATTGTTCCATCAGTAGAATGACTCCTTAGCATAATTAATTAGGTTACTCTAATAGATATTTTCAGAACTTAGAAGAAATCTCTTCCTAAGATACATGCTCATCTCCTAGGTTTTCATTTCAAAGGTTTTCAGCTTCAAATGTATGAAAGTCTAACATCACCATATACACTAATATATATGTTAATCTTTCGGTGGTTTATTCTTTGTTCATGCAGCTACAGGAATTATTTTCTATATTCATAACATTATAATAGGCTAAAGATTTGATGAGTTTGGAAAAAGAAACTATGGAGTATAAATAGACAATGGAGTATAAATAGTGCTTTTCTTTCTTTCTTCTTTTTTTATTTTTTTTTTTAATTTGAGGTTCAAACATAGGGCATACCACAAGCATGCTAAGAAAGTGATTTATCAAGTTGCAGTAAGACTAAGCACCTCCCTGTGTGTTAAGATGGCCTAGTATGACAAGAAGCATCCCAAAAACCAGTAAAGGAGTCAAAGATAGCCCCTGCTCCCACTGTTAGGCGTCCCACAAGAGGACCTAGTTATGCAACTGTAACATCTATGGAGAGTGCCTAGGTCAGTCCCATGCAGAATTCCTGGTTGTGGGTTCAGTCTCTATGAGCCCCTATGAACCGAGGTTAGTTGATTCTTGGAGTTTTCTTGTGGTCTCATTGGCCCCTTCGGCTTCTACAATCTCTCCTCCTCCCCTTCTGCAGGATTTCCCCAAATTCTGCCTAATAGTAGGCTGTGGTTCTACATCTATTTCTGTCAGTTGCTGATCATACCTCTCTGATAACAATTGGACTAGGCACCAATCTGGTCGCAGAAGATGGCCAGTTCATGTTACACATCTGCTACTACTAAGAGTCTTAGCTGGGGCCATGCTTGTAGATTCCTGGGAGATTCCCTTGTGCCAGGTTTTTTTACCTGATCCTGAAATGCCCCACCTACAGTATTCTCTTTCAGTACTCTTCCTCTCTGCCCTGCCCCCACCATCCTCACCCTCCCTCAGTCCAGTCAGGAAACCTCTTCTATTTCTCCTTCCCAGGGAAATCCGGGCATCCCCCATGAACCCTCCTTGTGACTTAGTCTCTCTGGATCTGGGGATTGTAGCATAGTTATCCTTTATTTCACAGCTAATATCCACTTATGTGTGAGTACATACCATGATTGTATTTATGCATCTGGGTTACCTCACTCAGGATGACTTTTTCTAGCTCGGTCCATTTGCCTTCAAAGTTGCTGGTGTCCTTGTTTTTAACAGCTGAGTAAGACTCCATTGTGTAAATGCACCACATTTCCTTTATCCATCCCTTTGTTGAGGGACATATTGATACTCATGGGAGACCTGCACTTTCCTAAACAGAAGTGGAGGAGGAATGAGTTGGGTGGGGGTAGGAAAAGAGGAGGGTTGGTGGTGGGGACTGGGAGGAAAGGAGAGAGGGGAAACTGGGCAATGTAAAATAAATAAATTTATTTAAAAATAATTTATCATTGAACTACATGCTCAACTCTAGAACATAAACTTCAATCAGTATTATCCATTTTATTTACCAGATGATCTATATTATAGATTAAAGAAGGATATATACCAACAAATCAAACATTTTCTTTGGGATGTAAAAGAAAAGTAAGATTAAAATAAGAGGTAACCAATTAGTGTACTGTCCCATGGAGAAGAATATTTTTCCTTCTCTCAACATTAGGTTTTTTTTTTTTTTTTTTTCTCTCTAGCTTTACTCACCTGAATTAGCATGTCTGTTAGTGTCATCCATGTTCAGGCCATTTTTAAGTATCCATACTGGTGAGACATTGTGGAGCTTTTTGAATTTCTAGGAGACACATTCTCACTGCAAATTCCCTGTTTTTCTACATGGGATAGTCTGGATGGAAAAAAGGGAAGGAAAAAAGAAATACAAACCAAGTAAAGGATATAAGTGTTTTTTTAATAGTTTTTTTTTTATTTCAAGTTCTACCTTAATCTGATGATCCCAATGCTCTTAGAAACTACCTCATCTATTAAGTAATGACGAAGTATGACTTCCTATGATAGTCATGCAGACTGTGAAACAATAATTTCGCTATTAAATATATAAGTATGTCAGCCTAGGAAACCTGCTTTGGTAAAAACAGGGAAAAACTTAGAAATGATCATGGTTGAATACTTGGAATGGACAGAAGGGCCGAACAAACCAGAGATAAACTCCGAGTTTATTATAATCATCACATCCATTACTGATGCGCTGTCATGTCTGTGTGAAGAATATTTGGACACTCTTCCAATAATCTCTCAGTTACTTTAAGGAGTGTTTCCATTGTTATTTTATGATGAGGATAAGACTGTGGAAGAATATGGAAATTCTTTGATTTGCCACAAGTACTGCCTGAGATCAGAGCATTGAGGCCCAAGGCTAAGATTCTCTGGTTATAGAGCTAGGAAAGCAAGTACCCTGCAACAGAGATGTACCTGCACAGCCAGGCAATTGTCTGACAGTGTTTAATATGCTTCCTGACATATCAAGTATGTTAACAGAAAGTGCAGCAAGATCCCAGCTGACAGGGCTGTTGGTAAAAGTTCTGGGCAGCCATGTAGCATCACATCTATTATTCATCTTCATGATGCTTGCTTCAAAGAGTTATAAAGAAGAATGTTAAATGGATTTAACAGGATGCATGTTAATTGAATCCATGAAGAACATTGCAATTACTCAATTATTAGAAAAAGAGAGTTTCTTTTTCACTGGAAATGACGAGCATTAAACAGTAAGACTTAGGACATAATATTCAAAATATTTCTAGGTAAATCAGAAATGCAGACTGGGATTGGAGACAAACTATTTTTTCATTTATCTGGAAGGGTAATTTTTTTAAATAATATTTTCTCAATTTCCTAAAATGAAACAAATAGAATTTGATAAACTAACACATGCATTGCAATAAGAAGTCTCCTTTCAAATCTCTTGTGAAAATTCCATTATTATGTATCATTCTTGTTGCAACATAGAGGATAAAATATACAGTAGTTTGTTTCTGAAACATCTGACCTCTTGGAAAACTTTCTCTTTGGGCCTAATGTTCTTATTTCTTTGGGAGATGGTTTACCTATTTTCTTGATAAAAACATTTTTTTAATTTAAATTTATTTCATTTTACATACCAACCACAGTTGCCCCTCCCTTCCTTTCTCCCCCGCCCCCGTTCTTGCAAACTTTTGAGACAAATTTAATCCTTTTTAATTACCTGAAAAATTCTGTATCCTTAAAAATAAAGTACACATAAGCAATAAATGCACATATATCATTTGCCAACATAATTTCTAAATAATTCACTGATCACTAACATTAAAAATACCTTGCAAGTAAAAAAGTATGAGTAAAATTTGTTATTTTCTTGCTTCACTAAAAAGCAAAATAAAACAGATAAGCATAAATAATGCCTCAGGTTATGCATACAAAATGTCAAAATTAACTTTCAGGTTTGTGACTCCAGATAACTAGATAATAAACAACTTTTTTTTAATAGAAGAAAGATTAGAAGAAGAGAGGGTTAGCTGTCACGGGTGAATATTTCTAAGACAGCATTAGCAAACGTCTCAAAAAAGGTAGGTGAATGTGGCTTTAGGTTGTTGGTAGTACTCACGGCAGGGGAGCAGGGAGTGGGGGCGGTGACAATCAAGTGCTTGAAAACAACAGATAGGGAAAGAGAAGCCAGAGGGGGATAAAGAACTAAGAAAAGGCAGAAAAAAGTGAAGGAGGGAGGGAAGAGTGTGGAAGAAGGCAACAGAATAATTCCCATTTCTTCATTGTGGAAAAATGTGAGGAAACTCTCACACATGCATACTTGAAATGAGATAACAAAAAGAATAAACTCAAGGGAAAGAAAATAAAAATTAGTAGATACAATTGCTGCTCTTAGCTTGTGCTTTGTCTGCCCAAGGCAAAGGGTTGCTCCTGCGTGACTTCCTTCATCTTACAGAATGAGTGAATTGGCAGTTGTCTGTAGGAGATTATGAAGGAAACAATTTCAAAGTATGGCTTTTTAAAATACACAATCTCAGTTACACCAACTTTATAATAACAGCAGCTCAATAACTTTGAGTTCTACCTTTAAAGGAAATGTATAGTGTATAATTGCTTAGAATATTTATTCTGTTAAAGGAAAGCAGGGCAGGAGTGCAAGAGAGAGAAGCAGCTCTTTTCCCAGTTCCCTTTTCGACAGAATGAGAGTCGGGTTTAGAATACAGGAGTCCACTTTGTGCTACCAATTCCTTAGGAATCAAGTTTTGGAATTTCAAATATAACACCCTGAGAAACATCACTTGACACCTCAACAAGATCACCAACTTACAAAATAGTGTTATTCATGTTATTTTTAAGACTAGAGCATGTGGGGCCCTATCTCATGGTAGCTATTGATTTCATAGCTGAATTCATATGTGGGAATCTTACCTTCCAAGTTTCTCATCTTTTCAGATCCTCTGTATGGACTTTCAAGTATGGAGAACAGAGTGCAATATTCTCAATTGCTTGGTATATGCTACAGGAAAGAGTTTGAAATTGTCAACAAAATCCAAGACTAAATTAATTCCAGGTGTCTGAGTTTAGCAGAGTGATAATTGATACAGGTGGACTGATATAGTAAGCAGAAAATGACTGTATAGTTTAGAAGTGTTTAGTTGCTGAGATAAGTTTAACTAGATCTTACTGAGAAATTGAAATAAAACTGTTAGGCAATGGATTTCTGCATTTGTTTGATTAAACAACTGATAACCTCTGTTGATAAAGTATTTGCATATAGTCAATGCAATATAATAGGAGCTCATAATATATCAAATTTCAAATATACTCAATATTATGCAAACAAAACACAGAACATGGAAAGTTATTGTTTTAAATTCAGTGACACATGTCCTGCAGAAAAGAATAGATTATTCCAAAACATCAGTGTCTGCAGCTTTAGGAAAGTAAATAGGATAAGAGACATTGAATGAGCCCAAGTTAGGCAATAGTGATTTTGACTTTCAAAGAAAGGTACTCAGCATTAACTCAATATAAATATGCATGTGGATATATTATTACAAAGGATGCTGATTTTCAAAGAACAGTTGATAAGTCAGTATAAAGCCTTCACAAAATGGTAAGAACTTGAGAAAATGTGAAGAAATACATGCAAAAGAATTGGCAATGCAAAGATAGTATTGTGAAAGTGTGTCCAAATGCCACTGCAAAGGGTTGGCTTGAAATTTTGGGGGGAAATTAGGTGATATAAATATATATATATAAATATATAAATGTACATATATATTTATATATTACATATAACATTTATATTTATGTATTACATATAAAACATAGCATATATATTATATATTAATTTATATGACATATAATGTATGAGTATATATATTTAAATATACATATATATTTAGTTGAAGCAATCAAGCATCAATACAAAAAAAGGTCAGATTCTTAGGGGGTTCCTCAGGTATGTGTACAGGCATGCTAGTGACAGGTAAAGTAGAGAGAGGTAAGACCATGCCACCACTTAAGATTGTATAAATCACATTTACACATTGATAACCTTCTCTGATAGGAACATGATAACCCACTGTATAAGCACTGAAACTCTAAGAATATTAGCATAGCCACTAGGAATTTAAAAATGATATATAATTGTGCTGGTTATTTTATTGTCAACTTGACACACTATTGAGTCATCTGGGAAGAAGGAATCTGATGGATGTAGGAGAACTTGCAGTGGGGATGTTCTTGATTAATGACTGATGTGAGATGGCCCAACCCACTGTCAGTGATGCTACCACATCAGAGTCAACTTGGTGGTACAAAACAGCAAGCTGTCTAAGGCTTGGCGAGCAAGTCAATAAGCAAGGTTCCTCCAAGGTCTCTGCTTCAATTCTTGCCTGCAGGTTCCTACCTTCAATTCTCACCATAACTTCTTTCATGCTGGATTTTGAGCTGTGAGAGGAAATGAAGCCTTTACTCCAGTAGTTGCTTTTGATTATGGTGTTTGTCACAGCAATAGAAAGCAGACCATAACATAGACTGGTACCAGAGTATGGGCTACTGCTGTGGCTTACTTCATAATGTTTGTGTTGGTAGGATTGTACAGTTATTTGGAATTTTAGGCTGGAAAATCCTTCAGTTCTCAGAGCTTATTGAAATGTACTGTGAGATATTGGAAGGTAATGTTGAGAGAGTTGCCCCATTGGAAGAGATTTACTGATGTTCGGTACCATGAGAGGTCAAGAGAGATCCCCTTGATGAAGGTGCAGACTCAGGTGGAGTGGATACCCAAGTATATTGAAGATGTCAGGACCATGGATACTGAAAAGGACAGTGTCAGGTATAGCATGAATTTAGCTTAAACATAAGAAACAAGCTGTGTGGGCAGATTCAGAGAAATATAACTGCCAACATCGCTTACCACCCAAAAGTTTATGAGTGAGAAAGAATCTTAGGCTTTAAACACTGAACAATTCTTACTGTTGGAGCCTGTTTTGGCTTTGATTTGATTGCAACTGTTTCCTGGTTCTTCCCTCTTTGAATAAGACATGATTAAATTTACGTTTTTTGGTTTGTTTGTTTTCTTTTCTTTTTGTTTTTTAAATTGTACAGGAGCCTATAATTATAACAAGCACATTTTAAAATAGATGTTGGATATTTTAAAGATACTTACATTTTAGAGTGTTAAATAATTTTAATAACACTCTGACTTTTAAAATTATTCTGATTCATATCATGATATTCATATAAAACCTTTGGGGAAAAACAGGAAAGGAAATGATATGATTTAGTAGTTACAATGTATTTGTGTGTCAAGGAGACCAAGTGTTGATTATGCTGATTAATTTTGTGTCAACTTGACAGAAGCTAGAGCACTCTGGGAAGAGTGAACCTGAACTGAGAAAATGTCTCCATCAGGTTGCCATGTACCAGGTGTGTGAGCGAAGGTTCTTCATTAGTTATTGATATGGGATCTCCCAAACCAATATGGATATCGCCACCTCTAGGTAGTTGGGACACAACTATATAAAGAAGCAATCAGAGCAAGCCATGGTGAGCAAGCAAACAAGCAGTGTTCTTCCATGGCTCTGGGCTCTGCTTTAATTACTGTCTCTAAGATGCTGACATGAGTTTCTAATTGACACCTAGCCAAGACTTCTTTCTATGAACTCCTTTATGATCAACTGTAAACTATAAGATGAAATAAGCCCAAAGCTATAAAGTTGCTCTTGGCCAAGTGTTAGCTAAGCAATCAAAAGCAAACTAGGACAGAGACATTGAATTTAAGAAAGGGAATCTATGAAGTTGTACGTACAGCCATTAGAACTTGAAAGAAGATAATCTAATGGAGATATAAGGTTGAACTTAAAATGCTTTATAATTAAATCTGTTGAATGGAAATGGGAGAGAACTAATAAATGTTTCTTGAGTATTTGGTGCATAACAAGACTATAGTAAATCTTTCATCAATAGAGACAACTTTTACATGCTCTTTTATAAGAGATGTTGAGTTCTGGCAACTAAAATGCTATTAGTAATTGTTAGGGGCCACTCTTAGTGTGGAAATAGTGATGCCAGAATATGTATGTAGTAAGAAAAGTCAGGGATCTTTAATTCATGACTCTAATGAGGCAAACTAAGATTTTGTTGACAATAATTGAATCCATTTCTATAATGATAATTATATGTAAATTAATTTGGAGGTTATTGAAGCATAATTATATGCAACAGACTATAAACTGTATACTTTGTAATGCATAACTTATAAATAATGAAAAATACAATAGCTTCTGTTTGGAATATTAACAGAGCTGTCTTTCTCCTTGATATACAGATATTCACAGCTATATATACTAATAGTAGCATTCAGTTCTTCATTGGTCTATCAATCTTTCTGCATGATCTCTATGAGTATTTTGAAAGCATTCTATCTCCTATGTATAACAATAAGTATCACTAATATGTTTTATGTTTTATAAACAATTTATATTATAGTGTTTTATACTTGAAAACTTTCAAAAATTTTTATGTTAATTAAAATCTTGACTAGAACGACAGGAACTTGCTCATCCTGTCGTCCCTTTCCTTTGTTTGCTTTGTGTCTCTTCTTTATACTTCTGTCATACTTGTTCGCTCTTTCTCCATTTGTTGATTAATTATTTTATTTGGCTACATCTTTGAGCTCAATCTATTTCCCACTGCTTGCGATCTTCTGTTTGTGTGTTCTGTTTCGTAAATAGCTCATTTATTTACCAGAAAAAAATATATTTCAGCCAGATTTCAAAGTACAAACTCCCCATTGCTTAGTATTATTTTAATATTAACATGGGTTAGTTACTATTAGCATTAAAAGCCAATAATGCAAGTTTAATCCAAAAAGAGGGTTGGGAGGAATCACTGTTCCCAAACAAAGAATCCACTAAAAATGTCATTGGCCCACTTAAAGTTTTATTAATGTATTCCAAGCATCAGAAATACTTTACTTTTGAGTTTCTACATTAGGCTGCAGATGTAGTTCAGTGGCAGCATGAATGCCAAGATACTGGAGGTCCTAGGTTCAATTCCTAGCAACATGAATGATTTAAGACTTCAACTATATTTCTATTCCTAGTTTTTAAAAAGTATGTATACATGTTTATTCTACTAGATTGCATATTTCCATAAATTGAAAGCAATGTCCACACTTGGTTTATTGACTTTTTTCTAAACAACCATGTGACTAGATGACTAGAGACTCTTTCTCTGCCATGTGCAGGACAGAGGATAAACTGTGGTTGGGATGTATTGTGTTAGAGAATTTATTTCCAATAAAAATTAAACATATAAAGATAATATTTAAAAAAGAAGAAATATACAATAAGAACCATCTGATTTGCATAGATCAGAAGAAAAAAATGAGAAAACTGTCTCTGATCACTTATCTACACATTGTTTATTTCACTTAGAGTTGAGGGACATAAAATTTGTGGCTCATACCTGGATAGCTGTGACTGCCAATCAATACAGAATTATAAACTTTCAAACACTTACTGTTTTTTTCTTCTTTCTCCATTTTTTTTTTTTTTTTTGGTTTTTCAAGACAGGGTTTCTCTGTGTAGCTTTGCGCCTTTCCTGGAACTCACTTGGTAGCCCAGGCTGTCCTCGAACTCACAGAGATCCGCCTGCCTCTGCCTCCTGAGTGCTGGGATTAAAGGCATGCACCACCAACGCCCGGCTTCTTTCTCCATTTAAAATCCTTTTTTTTATCCAATATTTGGGTCATACTTTACCTTCCTCCCACTTTCTGCCACATCCTCCACACTTCCCTATTCACATAAATTTTTTTTTTCTTTTTTTTTGCTATCTCTTATTGAGGTTTAAAATTGTTTATTCAGAAATACAGAAGTTTCAGTTTCTCTGCTGGTTATGTGTGTTTGTTTTTAACTTGACACTAGTTAGGGTCCACAAAGGTGAGAGAATGTCAACGGAGAAAGACTTGTCTTATAGGCAAGCCTATTGATGCATTTTCTTGATTAGGGATTGATGTGAGATGGCCCCGTTTACTGGGGTCAGTCCCATGCCTGGGATGGTATTCCTGCATGTTATAAGAAAGCAAGGTGAGCAAGCTCTGAGAACAAGCCAGTAAGCAGTGTTCCTCTATGGCCTTTGTTGCAGTCCCTTCCTCTAGTTTTGTGTCCTGAGGTTCTGCCTGTACAAAGATGTTCTGTTACCTGGAACTGCCAAATGAAATAGAACTTTGACTCCCCAAATTGCATTTGGTCATGGTGTTCATCTCAGGAATGAAAAGTAATTCAGAATAATTCCCTACTGAGGAGTTGGTATCCATATTTATTACCAATATAGTTCTCATGACAAAACTCAAGAACTCTTCTAGAATGACATATGTAATCTATTTCTCTTGGTTACTCTTTAGATTGTTGTCTCATCCTGGATCAGATCATCAGCCCTTGTTTTGGATTCCTCCTTCTTTCTTGAGAACACTCAGTAGATTTAATTATAAAAGAAAATAATAGGACATGAATATTTAGTGTTGAAAACTGATTGAGATGATGAGATTTTTAGATATGCTGTATTTCAAAATCACCAGTAGTTAACAAGAGTTTGGAATAGTAGTTATATTTGGAGTTAGAGATTTGTAGTGACCATCTCATAGGAGAAAGTTAAAACCTGAAGATAGAGCAAGTATCCACTTGGATAAGAGTTATTTTAAAATGAAATTGACTGGCACAGGAGTTTATTTATCAATGGATTGATTCATAGTTAGAAAAATATGTGTGGAGGTGGAAATAACATTTCTATCTAAAATGCGTGTATACTAACAATTAACATATGGGTAAAAACTTGCAAAGAATAAAAAGAGAATGGGAGGTAAAATTTGGTCAACTTTAAACAAGCTATGATATCCTTAGCAAAGTAAAAAAAAAATCTGTTATGTGCTATTAGTGAAATTATTAAGGCCACTCCATGTAGTTAAAAGTGAGGTTTATTTCATGGCATAACTTACAAATGAAGGGATAGATAGGTTACAGGGAATGGGGAAGTCTTAGCGCAGTCTGGCGGTGTTCTCTGGAGAACTTTGCTCCGTCTACCTCTAGTGTCCAGGGTCCAGGAACCAAGAGAGGGCAGCGCACCTGGATCTCGGGTCTTCAGGGTCCTCTCTTGGCCCCGTCTGGTAGGCGTGACAGTTACCAAAGCCTCAATGGGGGATGGAACTTCCAGATCAAAGCTGGAATGGCTACCCATTACAATGTGCATTTAATGGATAATTATAGTTTATATTTAAAAATAATAGATTGAGCATCTTGCAATCTAAAACTTTTTGACATAAATGGAAATCAACCAGGCAAGTATTGGAGAAATACTGAAAGAGTAAGAGTCAGAGAATAGTTTGTCAGAGTGTGAGATAAGTTCATTCAATGAAGTATAGATTCTGAATGTCAGGAGATTAAGACTTCTTACATATTGGATTCCATTATGCAGAAGCATCTGGGCCTGCACCTGAGGATAGCACATTTTCATGATTTAGCTTTAAAGGTGTTGGAGAGATGCCAATGAATGTGGAACAGTCAG
>CABHPR010156530.1:0-67203 GCA_902168415.1 Peromyscus melanophrys | reverse complement strand
GTATGGGCAGGGGCTGCTTTTGTGACGTAACAGCAGAATTGAGACATTGCACCAGAGAATGGATGGCCCAGAAAGCCTAAAATATTTACTCTCTGGCTCTTTATAGCCAAGTTTGCCAACGCCGTTCTGGATGATTGAGTTTTCAGTCTAGGGTGGTAGAGGATGAGGAACTGCCTAGAACCCCACCCCCTCCCGGAGTGTGTGAATCTCTCTCCTTTCTTATCCATAAAGCTACAGCAGTTAGGGTTCTTAATGGGAGGTAAGAGCTTATCTGAGCAAAGGAGAAGGAGGTGTCAGAAGGGGAAGCGGGTGGTGAGCTCACAGAGTCAACTGTGGCTTAGTGCAGAGACAGGAAGAAATGCATTGCTCTCTTCGGCTACACCGCTTCCCAGCTTGGTTGGTTGGTGCCCAGGGACTGTGAGAGAATATTAGTGGGACGGAAGACATTTGAGTGTTCAGAGACTTTCCTGGGGTTGGGTGAAAGGTATAGTGCACATTAATTTTCCTGTTAGCCAGACAGGTTCATTTCATTCTTACTATGCTTTTGTACTGTACTGTTTTTCATTTAGAAAATTACATTTCTGGCCGGGTGGTGGTGGCGCACGCCTTTAATCCCAGCACTCGGGAGGCAGAGGCAGGCGGATCTTTGTGAGTTCGAGGCCAGCCTGGGCTACCAAGTGAGTTCAGGAAAGGCGCAAAGCTACACAGAGAAACCCTGTCTCGAAAAAACCAAAAAAAAAAAAAAAAAAAAAAGAAAATTACATTTCTTAGGGGAAGTGTTTGAAAGCAGTTGAAAGGAAGGAGTTTTAATGGCAACTCAAGGAGTTTTGCATGACTAATAATAATTATCGTGATGATAGTTTCCTGCCTAAGCCTTCTCAGTGGGTAATATTTGCAAATTAAACACGCTATAAAATATTCAGCCCCTTGCTACAAACTCGGGTGATTTGCATAATCCCCTTGCATGGGCTCCCGAGTGAACTATTCCCTAATTAATTATTTAATTCCCTTCTGTACAGTGTGAACAAACGAATGAAATGCCAGCAGGCTGAGAAAGGCTGAGGCTCCCCTTTGGAGAAGGGTCCTGCTTTCCCCAGGCACGAGTCCTTCCAGCCAGGGGTCACTTCCCAACACACCCAGGACTAATTGTAGATCTGGCTGGTCACAGAAAATGCTCTGACCTTCTTGTAACCCAGGATTCCATGGGGCTGGCTTTAGCTCTACACCACACACAGCTGGGCTACAGAGGACTCACCAGTGGCCTGTCTAATATGGCTTTATAAGGAGATTTTCAAAACCATCCTAGGTTTGGTTTATGGACAGCCCCTAAGGCTCATGGCTATTCCCTTATTATGTCATTTTTTTTGGGTGCATTTTTCCATGTGGCAAAACATCAATTTTATTATCTAGTCACTTAGCAAGGAGTTCAAAACCCACTTTATTTTCTTCCTCACTTCAAAGCTTTGGATAAACCAACAATACCCTCCCAGCAACTCTGGGAATAATAGGCTCAGAGTTCTTAGAGAAGGGTAGGTAGGTATGCTGGGTGAGGAGGAATGCCACACTGGTGGTTAGGAGCGGGTAGAGCCTGAGGGCTTCGGTGTAGAACAGGATCTACATAGTGGAGTGTGGGCCACATAGGTAGTTCTTGTTTAGGACCAGTGTCTCAAATTAAGAACACAATAACAGAGGGCTGGGTCGGCAGCTCAGGCAGCAAAGTGCTGAATTTAATTTTCCACAACCCATGCCAAAAAAAAAAAAAAAGTAAAATACAAATTAAAAAAGCTGGGTGTGGTGGCCTGTGCCAGTAATCTCAGCACGGGAAGGTGGAGACAGGTGGATACCGGGAACTCACTGGCTGGCCAGCCTAGACTACAGGTGGAGTTCCCGGTCAATGGAATGCCCTGTCTCAAAAACAAACAAAACAAAACAAACAAACAAAATAAAACAAAACAAAAACATAAAAAAAAACCAAACCCCAACCAAACAAAAAAGGCACCCAAGTTTGCCCTCTGGCCTCCACATGTGTGTGAGCGTACACACACAGCAACAACAGTATTTACTGGTTGTGTCTGTGAATGGCCCAGTGAGATTTGTTCCTTTAATTGCTGCAGGCTGAGCTCTCTCGGGGTCCTGTGGGTGTCCTGCTTTACTCTCCACACACATCCTAGCTTCTGCTAGGATGCGGTCTGATTCAGTGGGTGTGGAGTGGGCTGGGTTCCCACCATGTGAGTTAACTCACAGCTGTTGCTATGGCTGTTGGGTTGTGGTATGGAGAGGCAGGGAGACATACCTGGGGATGTGATAGAAATCTGACTCACAAATGGTGAGGGATACAGTGTGCTACACTTGCCTTGAGCATGCTTCTCTAGATTTGAATGTTCAGCAAGGATCGGAAGAAAGGTAACATCAAATTCTCTTGACTTTGAGTCAGAGTCAAGCAGATTGAGTCCAGAGATCAACCTCAGGTGCCATTTCCCAGGTACTATCCAACTGGGTTTTTTTTGACAATACTGTATTTTTTTTTTTTTTTAAATCTTGGATGACTAGATCCTTGAATGTAGAACCCATAACACAGAGGGTTGAGTGTATAATGGAGATTCGGAAGGAGTGGTGAGTGATAGGTTCAGTCTAGTGGCTTCATAGAGTTGATGAGCTGAGACTTGAAGGAAAAATTGGACTCTGCCAAGAGGCTCAGATGATATAAGGATGCTGGCTAATTAGTGTGTACAGGCTCCTCAGAGGGTCTGCTGGGCAGGGCCTCCTGAGCCTGTAGATTGTTTCTCTGGCTGTGGGGCAGGAGGACTCTAGCCAGACTGCTGGGCAACCCTCCAGTGCCTGGTGGATGCTGACAGCGGAGCCTGGTTTGCCAAGTTCACTCTGCAACACTGATCATTCCCCCGTGAGCCTCTTTGGTGGCTGATGAGAGAGGAAACTGAGCAAACAGGGCCTTCAGGAGAGAGTTCCAGGCAGGAGTCAGTATGACAGTCGAGAGAGTTAAAAACAAGATTGTGGCCCTTTCCATCTGGAACCCTTGCCGAGCACTGATGACTGGAGAGAATAATGCAGTCTAATTGTTCCATTGGGTCATTTCTGGGAATATGAAGACATTTTTCCAAAACTGGAAGTCTGTGTGCATTGAGGGAGAATTTCAGGGCTTGGTCTTGTATCCTCCCTTGGCCTGTCTGAAGGATTCCCATTTCCAGCCTCCTTGCTCCACAGTGGATACATGATCCCTATGTAGCCATTTCATGAGAGGGACTCAGTTCTTTTCTACACTGGACTACGTTGGGGTTGAAGATGCATCTCAAGCTCCATCTCCCTGCTGCTCACTGCCTTGGGCTTGGCAGACATCTTCTGCAGAAGGAATGCCGAGAATTTCCCCTTTCCATCATCTCAGATCATCTGGCTTGGGCCTGGCCAGTCCCCTGGGAGTCCAGTGGATACAGCTGGAGCAGGGTGGGGCTCAGATCACTGAGCTGGGAGCCTGGGGGCCTCCTGTCCTGCCTGAAGGCCACGGAGGAGCAGGCTTGACCTATGCCAATGAGTCCCAGGTGGGGTGGGTGATGGGTCCAAGCCTGAGGCCAGTGGGAGGAGACAGGCAAAGGGAAGCTCTGCTCTGTGCTTGGATCCCAGGACCAAACCTCTGCACTCTTCAGTACTCACTACTAGACTGGGACAGCTCCAGGATAAAGGAGTCACTTCTCTTGGAAGGACCAGGTTTGAGGGCAGGTTCAGAGGATGTGCGATGATATTTATTTGCATGATGTGTGTGTGGAGGCCACACTATTCTGAGATAGGATCTCTCAGTGGTACCTGGGGTTTGCTGATGAGTTTGGCCAGCCAGGCCCCCGTGTCCTGTTGGTTTCCCTAGCTCTGGGATTACAAGTGTGTGCTGCCATGTCTGTTTTGGTTGTTTGTTTTCTTTTTACACGGGTGTTGGGATTCCACACTCATCCTCATACTTGTGAGGCAAGGGCTTTACCGGCAGTGCTATCTCCAGCCCCCATTTTTTTTTTTTCTTACCTCAAGAAACAATGTTCTGAATGCAAAGTCAAATGTAAAATGTACAGGGCCTTACAAGAAGCTCTTGCAAGGGAGGGGAGCCCATGGCAGGTTGGGGTCATGGTGACTTCTGCCACTTCGGACTCTATGGTTAGCAGGCTGAACATCTAAATAGGACTTTAGGACGGCACTGGGGTTGCACTTTGGTAGGTCATTTGAGAATCTTTCATCTCTGGGGCACTGGATGCCAGGGGGAGAGTAATGTGTGACAGACAGGGCCAGAGGCCTGGAGGGCTTGGTATGGGAAAGCTAGCCATAGGAGTGAGTATACCCTGCAGAATGTCAGCAGACCAGGTCACTGTCAGTTAGAATGAGAACAATTAAAACAATGAAGGCAGAGTGCAGGGTGTGACAGAGAGGCCACCGAGATCCATGACCTATGTCACCGCTGACAGGGGAAAGCAGGTCAGGAGAGAGCTGGAGCAGAGTTCGGGGGCTGAGGAGGTACAGTGGCCTCAGGTGGCATTCATGAACTACTCAGCAGATGACAATATCAGATTGGCTTTCTGACAAAATGCGCAGACTCACTTTCGAGCCCTGTAGCTCTAGCACCGGTAGATTATAGCTGTGTGCATAGACCTCTCCACAGGCCTAGATTTAGGTGCGAGCCATATTGCCCCTCTTCAGAATCATGTTTTAGTCCGCGTGGATGCCTTAGGGAAAGATGACTGCATGGAAGCAGGTAACTTAAAATCTGAGGCTCGTGTTTCTGAGCCACGTCTTTCTTCATCCTCCAGATCCAGGCATGATTTGGCGACATTAGCATGACTGAAATAATTGTAGATTAAATTGTAGATAAACATAGAGTCCTGTTACTCTGATTTTAAACACAAGCCTTTGGAAACCAGGCCCAGGTGACACAAGCCAGTAACTCTGTGTCATCCACAGCTTGGTCACTCAAACACAAACCCTAATGAGCGTGGCCCACCTGGAAAACGCACATAAGCCCATTCTAGGCCTCAAGATCTTGAGTCTCAAGTCTCTCATTCAGACTCCACTCTTGGTAGCATCCCTGTATCCTAAGCCTGAGCTCAGCTGTGCACCGAGCTCAGATAATAATCTACATGGATCCCTACCCAAAAGTCTCAAAAGCTTGGTTTCGAAGGAAAACATTCTTGTGCAGGGCTATCCTCCGAGTCAAACTGCTGCCATCTTCAGGAGGTCAGCTGGGCCTGCTCACCAGAGATCGCCACAGCTGGGCTTGTTAACTGTTGGCCATCCCTGGCCTGAGCATCCAGCCATTCCTCCCAACCAGTTGTTTGCGATTCTGCCCTAATTGTGTGTGAACTTGTGGTCTCAGGGAGGGGCTAGATAGAGATGGTTTCAGCCCTGCCAGGTGCAGAACTTATAATGTGGCTGCCTGTGGTGGTATTGTGTTCCCCAGTATATTGTGTACCCTAATAAACTTATCTGGGGTCAGAGAACAGAACAGCCACTAGACATAGAGGCCAGAAAATGGTGGCGCACACGCCTTTTAATCCTATCACTTGGGAGGCAGAGATCCATCTGGATCTCTGTGAGTTTAAAGCCACACTGGAAACAGCCAGGCATGGTGACTCATGCCTTTAATCCCAAGAAATGAGCCTTTTATCCCAGGAAGTGATGGCAGAAAGCAGAAAGGTATATAAGGCATGAAAACCAGGAACTAGGTTGGTTAAGCTTTTAGGCTTTTGAGCAACAGTTCAGCTGAGATTCATTCTGGATGAGGACTCAGAAGCTTCCAGTCTGAGGAAACAGGATCAGCTGAGGAATTGGCAAGGTGAGGTGGCTGTGGCTTGTTCTGCTTCTCTGATCATTCAGTGTTCACCCCAATACCTTGCTCCAGGTTTGTTTTTTAGTAATAAGACCTTTTTAAGATTCCTGTTACAGCTGCCTTCTGGTTACCTATGGTCCTGCTCTGGTGACCCCTTACCTGTCGCTTTGTAAGGAAGTCCAGTAAACTCATTGGTGTCCTGCCTGGTGAACTTTGGTGGAACTATGCCTCACCTTGTTGTTGGGACTTTAGGAGGAGAGATAGATGTTCACATCTCTCCCCAAGGGAAGGGATTTTAGCAAAAACAATCAAGCTATAGAATGCAAGTACATTGTGAAAACAATTAGAAAAAATATATCACTTATTTACAGATACTTAATAAAAGCATAAAAACATAGAAGGATTTGCCCAACTATGACTATTTCAGAAGTTACTTTAATTTACCTGTCTTGGGGTTTTCTATTGCTGTGAAGAAACACCATGACTATGGCAACTATTATAAAGTAAAACATTTTATTAGGGTGGCTTACTTACATTTTTAGAGGTTCAGTCCATTTTCATCCAGACGGAGAGCATGGAGGGTGTGTGTGTGCAGGCAGACCTGGTGCTTGAGCTGAGAGTGCTACATCCTTCAGGCAACAGGAAGTCAACTGTCACATTGAGGGAAACTTGAGCAAAAGAGACCTCAAAGACTGACCCCACAGTGACACACTTCCTCCAACAAGTTCATACCTCCTGATAGTGCCATTCCCTTTGGGGACCATTTTCTTTCAAGCCACCACATTATATTAAGTATCTTATGCTTAAAAAGATAAAAAAAAAGGTCCAAAGAGATGTGATAGTTTTGTATGTGTTGAGTCTAGCCTGTTTTTTCTGGAAGCTTGTTATATTTTTATTACTTTAGGTTTGAGATCATTAAAGATGAAAAGAGAAGGGCTCAGTGTTGGGTATAATTGATGTCCAACAGATTTTTTTTTCTTTTCTTGGTTTTTTTCAAGACAGGGTTTCTGTGTGTATCCCTGGATGTCCTAGAACTCACTCTGTAGACCAGGCTAGCCTCAAACTCACAGAGTTCTGCCAGCCTTTGCCTCTTAAGTGCTAGGATTAAAGGCATACCTTACCACTGCCCTGCATGGATGTTTAATCTTGACCAAATTTCTATTCTTTTTAGAAACTTCATTTAATTCTATTGGTTTTGCAACTCTAAAACTTTTTTTTTTTAAATCTGATCCTCTGTTGATCAAATTTTAAAAAAGCATTAAGCAATCTAATGGAACTCTTGCATGGTGCAGGTGCCCAGGGTGGGTGTGTTCTTCTTTCCTTGTTCTTAGGCTCTTGCACCTTGCACTGAGCTCTATGTGTAAGACAACTGGGCTGTACACTGAAGTGTACCAAGAGCAGTACCTTCCCTGGACTCGGTAATCTTCCTTGACTGGATTAGAATCATCATGGAAACACTTCTAGAGGTGTCCATGAGGATATTTCCAGAAGGGTTGAGCTGAACAGGGAAGAGCCACCCTAAGGCAGGCGGCGCCATCCCGTGGGTTGCGGACCTAGACTGAAGACAAGAAAGCAAGCTGAGCATCAACATTCATATGAGATTCCTGGTGTGAACACACCGTGACCAGCAGCCTCGAGTTCCGGCCGCCATGCCTTTCCTGTCACGAGGCAGGGAATCTCTTTAACTCTGAGGCTGACTAAACTCTTCGTCCCCGAAGTTGCTTTTGTCACAGCAAGGAGAAAGTAACTAATACAGTCCTCTATCGCCCAAGCATCTGGGAGGCTGCAAGGGCGCTGGGAACATCAGAGGCAGCAAGCCTCACAGGGTCAGGAAATGGCTGGCCCCTGCCTGCAATAGGACGGCATGGCACATTCCTGCTAAGCTTGGCAAATACCTACTGGACAGGTCAGGGGAAGGTAGGCATTCCCAGTGCCCCCCCCCTTTCATTTTCTTGCTCTATTGCTCATTGATAGCCACTATGATCTTCTCTTAGGTAGTGAACTTCCTAACTTTTCTAGGATATTAACGAACCTATTGTGTAATAATTACATGACTTAGTTTCCATGGTGATTTGCGTGTTCTGACTCATGATGCTTTCCAAAGAGCCTATCTTAATCTCTCCCAGTCCTGCTGTGGCTACTTTCCACTATATCTCATTACATGGAAAGTTTTCTTAAGAAAACAGTGTTATTTACTAATGTTCATTTCACTGGGACAAAAAAAAAATCACAACCTTGAAATCTCAATTCTTTTTAAAAAGAAAATTCACTTTGAAAACAAAGTGGGGAAAAAAAACAACTTGGGTTCAACTTCATTAATTTGCCCTGAATGAAGCCTGCAATTGAGGGATATTTGTTTCAAATGACAAGTTTTATTGTCATTGGAGGGTGTTTAAATATTCTTGGCATACATGCTGTTAGGTAGATTAAAGACACTTAGGAGTCCTGCTTTTATGGATATGTGCTGTAAAACCATGAAGCCTGGCTTCAGAGACCTGCCCCAAATGTGTGAGGGACTCACACAGCCTCCTCAGCTGGAGAGCCGGCAGGTGGGCAAGCACTGAGAAATAGCAGACTGGTAGGAACAAATACCTTTGAGGTAAACCCAGGGGGAGCTTGCTGTGTGGACAACCTCTTCATGAATATAGATCTGTGCGGGTCTGTGCATTATTTACCCAGCTGTGCCCATTACCACTTCAATAATTTAAGGCAATTTATTACCGGGATAACTTGACTGATTGTAATCAATAAGCGAGAAGCTGAGAATCCAATTTAAATGGCATGAAGGCCCCAGCTGATTCTCCTGCGCTACAACAAGCCTTCCTTCCTTAACCCTTCTTACCCCTGGAGTATCTGCAGTTATGTCTCGTGAAGAGTCCTCTCCGCTCTTGTCAGCCAGCCCCAGAATGCACTTGGCAGGTTGTGTTCACTACTGCTGCTCACAAGTGAGATCTACAGATTGGCTCTTTCTACCTGGCTTCAGCATCAGCATCTGTACCATCTACAGCAGTGCTTCTCAACCTTCCTAATGCTGCCACCCTTTAATACAGTTCCTCATGTTGTGGTGACCCCCAACCGTAAAATTATTTTCATTGTTGCTTCATAATTGTAATTTTGCTACTGCTATGAATCATAATGTAAATATCTGATATGCAGATTATCTGATATTTGTGACCCCAGTGAAAGGGTCATTCAACCCCCCTTGGGGTTTGCAACTCATAAGTTGAGAACCACTGATCTAGACCTTGTTAGAAATGTGAAATTCCCAGACTGGCTAAATCTGGAACTCTGGGCTATTCCCAGAAGGCTGTGATCTCATAAACCTGCTAGGTGATTTCTGCGGCAGCTCAAGCTTGAGATGGGCTGGATTGGGCAGGATCAAGAATGAGGGTCAGAACGGAAAGTCAAGGCAGGGTTCAATTTTAATATCAAGGCTGCTTTGTTGCAGCTCACGGAATTATGAGCATCTAGTTATCTATCTCCTTAATCATGAGTGCAAGCCACACTCCCACGGCTCCCAGCATCTTCTCCCCATGGCGTGCTCCATCCCTCTGACGCTCCTGCATGCAAACACAACTCCCACTTACACAGCCTCTGGGGAAGCTTTGTTTTTGTACGTACTGCAACGGCCAGAGCTGACAAGAGTAGCACTTATTGTAAAATCTGCACCTCATTTGATCACGCCTTCCAAACAACCGACTCTGACATCGCTTCCACGCCCCAGAGAGAACTAGGAACAGAGTGAGTTAGGCACATTGTTTCTATTTCTTGAGTACTTCTTGACTAGTCTCTGCTCTCTTGTGGCAGGGGAGTGGCTCTTCCTTCAATAACGGAATCAATAGTCGCCTTCATTTTTTTTTTTCCGTCATTTGGAATTAAGCAGCATCTATTATCAGCCCCAACACGTACAATAAGAACAGCTGCTTCAGGTACTTGAAAATTTTCAGCTTTTGTAACATTTACCACACATACTGTACAACTCAGAGATGTTTTTAGTAGATCCCCAGTTAGTACTATGCACGCATTTCTATAATCAGTTTTTAAACGTTTATATCATTCCTGACAAAACTGTAAGCCCTCTAGTAGACTCCCATCCCCCCTTTCCCCTGCAGCCCCAAGCAAACACGAATCTACCTTCTGTCTTTATAGATTTGCTTGTTCTGGACATAAACTGTATTTCGTACAAATGGAATTATACCTTGTGTGGTGTGCTGTGACCGGCTAATTTAATGTACCACGGTGTTTTTAGGGGTTCATCCTTGCTGTGGCATGTATGGGACTTCCTTTGTGGTAGAAGCCCGGCATGCTGGCCATCTCACACCCCCTTCACCTCCATGGCACTTCTCCTGGTGGGTTTCAGTTCTCGATTCTGTGCATATTTTGATATTGAGTGTTACCTACAATTATTTTCAGTATCAGCATCTTCTCCAGTTTACTGCTCCCCTTTCTTGTTTCCTTCCCTCTTTATTTACATCCTCGTGCCCCGTAGAGGGAAGCAGCCACGGACCTTGTGAGGGGCCATGGTCTGAATCTTAGTGCTAGTCTCAGAACTTGAAGAGTGGATCTAGTAGGTGATTTTCTTTACCTTTCTCCTTGTAAACCCACAGGAGCTTTGCTTCGCCAGCAGCACAAGAGAAAATGATGAGTGAAGCTTGGTTGCCTCCACCACAAGAAGTGTCTGCCTATCATTAGAGCAGCTCACGTCAGCCCCTCAATGAATCATGGGTTAAGAACGTGAGAGCACATTGGGAGAGGCATTGTGGGAGCTTCTACAAGGGTCTTTCCTGTGCTCTTTGTGTCTGACTTCTCTAACTTTATGGAAGAACTAATTTCTCTCTCTCCCTTTCTCTTTCTCTCTCTCTTTCCCTCCTTTCTTTTTTTTGAGACAGTGTCTCTCTACATAGCCCTGGCTGTCCTGGAACTCACTATGTAGACCAGGCTAGCCTCAAATTCACAGAGATTCCACCTGTCCCTGCTTCCTGAGTGAAGGTGTGCTCTACAACTCCCAGCCTTGGAAGAACTTCTTTCTTTCTTTCTTTCTTTCTTTCTTCCTTTCTTCCTTCCTTCCTTCCTTCCTTCCTTCCTTCCTTCCTTCCTTCCTTCCTTCCTTCCTTCCTTCCTTCCTTCCTTCCTTCCTTCCTTCCTTCGTTATGTACAGTGTTCTGCCTGCATATACACCAGCAGGCCAGAAGAGGGCACTAGATCTCATTACAGGTGGTTGTGAGCCACCATGTGGTCGCTGGGAATTGAACTCAGGACCTCTGGAAGAGCAGCCAGTGCTCTTAACCACTGAGCTATATCTCCAGGCCCCCCCCCCCCCGGACTTGCTGAATATATTTAAGCACCTGTTCCCCACTGTCCCTAGCATTGGACTGACCTAAGAATGTGAGCCTCAGAATGAGGTAGGTTCCAAACAGGGGCTGAAGAGACCGGAGTCACATCATCTCACACATGAAGACCTTGAGACTTCAATGTGTGTGCCATGACCTGTATGAGACCTTGAAGGGTGTTGGCTTGAAGCAGGATTGGAGGAATGGTCCTCCTGATGGATGGTTGCTCCTCTTCCAAAGTAGAGGAAATCTGAAAGTTGTTGACGACAGTGGTACCGCTCCTTTGGAATCCTTCACATTTCCGTTTGGAAACAAGCCCGTCCCTTGAATGGAAACTCTGGGCCCTCACGCTGCCTGGTTCCTTGCTGGTATAGCAGATACAATCACATTTTTGCTACTTAACCTCTAAGGCTGTTTCTACTTCTAGCTCAGGCTCTCCCCTCCCAGCCCGAGCTTATGACTTGTGTGGCCAGCTGCATTCTGCATGTCACCAGTTGGACCTCTCAACTGCAAAATATCCAGCCCAGGACTGATGTTTCTCCCTGAAAAAATGGTTGTTCTTCCTACTCAGCCCTTTCCACCCCAGAAAGATCATGTGTTCTGCTAACTGCTCAAGTGGACAACCAGGGAGGCATTGTAGTTGGTTTTGTTTTTTTACCTTTCTCTACTCTATATATCTTTCCTTCCTTCTTACTTTGTGGCTGGCTGTGTGGCTGCCCCCCACCCCCAGCATCCTCCTTTCCTTCTCCTTTTCTCGCTCCTCTTCTTTTTCCTAGATTTCTCCTCCTCTTTATTCTCTCTGCTCCTCAGCCCCACCTATTTCTGAGTTTTGCCTAGCTATTGGCTGTTTAGATCTTTATTAGACTGATCAGGTGTTTTAGACAGACAGAATAAAACAGTTTTACAGAGTTAAACAAACAAATGCAATATAAAAGAATGCAACGCATCTTAAACTAATATCGCACAACAAGGCACCTCAGCACTGTCCCTTCTCTTCTCTCCTACATGGCACCCACTGGTAGACCCCAAGGACTAGCATAACTCCATGCCAACCTGGCACCTGGAGAGCCAGCCCTTGCTTGTTCTGTGCTGGATCTATTACACCACCCCAGGATGATCGCTCAGCTTCTGTCACTGCCTCTAGCAACCCCTACTTTCTCCATCTGCCAGATGGCTCATACAAAATATAAATCAGATGCTGTCACTTGCCAACTCAAAAGCCCTCCATGACTTCAGGTTGCCCCTAGAATCAAATCCCAACTTAAATGGCTTGGAGGCACTTCACAATCCTTTCCATTGTGGATCATCTGACACATAGCAATAGAAAGAGGCAGGACTGTTCTGTTTTCTCTACCTCCTCTGCAAAACCTTGCACATAGTAGGAGCTGCCACCCAGTAGGAATTGTTGGTTGACTGAGTCAATGGGCTGCTGATCCCCTTCTTGCTTAGTCTTCCCTGCTGCTTTGCTTGACCCCCTGACTCTGGCACTGCTGTTGACTGCGGATTCCAACGCTGTGAGTGAAGGCTGTCTACCTACTGTGTGCAAAGTGCAAGGAGGTGAGTGCATTGAAACGATAAAGGCGCGTGTGGTGTGAGACCTCACCGTAAAATATTACTTGGTATGTTGCAATTCGTTGAGCCGAGTTGGTCCTTCCCTTTCATGTCTTCCGTCTTTTCATGTGGAAAACTGCTCTCTGAGGTGGAGCCCCTGGGGTTTGAGGGTCTCCCTCCTGGTGTTTTATCCAGGGGTCATGTGAGGATTTTGAAGCTCCAGCCTGCAGATTACTTCCAGGTGGAGTGACCTACTGAGACTGAAAAAGGCTCTCACAGTCAGGAGCCACTAACATTTCTGCAGTGTGAGAAGAAGGGCGGGCATTAAACCATCAAGTGCTCCTGGCTAATGGGATAGAGGAAAAGAGCCCGCTCTTTTTAAATGCAGGAGGCTGCCTTCAGAGGCTTGCCATGGCAGCAGCCTCTGAGACTCATAAATACCGAGGCTGTATCCTGGGTGACCACAGATGATGCATGGGGGTTCTCCGGGTTGCCTGAGGGTACGGAGGGAGTGTGAACCACTCTTTTGTCTCCTTTTGAGGCAGCTTCCTTTAGACTAGGAACGACAACTGCCCATTGGTTTTTGTCTGTGCACCAAGACCCACACTTTCAGAATTGGTTTGGGGGTCATTGGAGGAACGAGGGAAACATGACTCACAAGGTGGAACCGGAAACTCTTGCTGATCTTTAGGTTTTCTGATGGCTGATTGCGTGGTGGGGATTCAGCTGGGCGTGAAACCTGGGTTTCATCCTATTCCTAAGAAGTGACACTAATTCAGTACAGAAGGACTCTGAGGCAAGCGGAGACCGTAGCATCAGAGGAATATTCGAGCTCCAGGAAGTATTAAAGATAGTATGTGGCAATGAGGGTAAGGAATAGAACCTGGGAAGGCAGCCCTTCTGGGTGACAGAGAACTAAGGGCCTGGCGGTAGCTGGAATGTCCCCAGGCACTTTGTGGGTCTGGCTGCCTTGGAAGGTAGAAAGATCACAGCCAAGTGGATGCGACCTACGTTGTGGACAAGTCCGTGGTTACGGGTGACAGCGTAGATTTGGGGTGAGGGATGGGTGATCAGGCTGTTGTCACAGCTCAGTCACAGCTGCTGCAGGATGGAGGAGAGGAGAGGGACAGAGAGATCAAGCAGGCAGTGTGACAGGGCATAGGAGGAGCTCAGGCCTAATTTTCATGAACGTGAGTTGAGCACATGGGTGTGCTGAGCCGATAGACTGAGCTCAGAGATGAGGGTTAGATGACCAGATTTTGGAAGAAAACACTGAGTTCTGTTATGAACACCCTGGCTTTGAGGGATCCCTGGGTTATCTGAGAAAATCCTGAAGGTGGGCAGACCCAGTCAGGCTCGATGACATTGTTACCTGGGAACCATGAGCTTTAGAGAAGGAATTACTTCCAAAGGGGGTGAGATTGCTTAGAGGGAGGACCTGGTTAGTTAACAGTCTGCTTCATTTCTCACATTCAGCATCTCGATAATGTTGGAAGAGGAAAGCCAAGCTGGTTGTGGTGGCACACACCTGTAATCCCAGCCCTTGGGAGGCACGGGGGAAGGGCCCTGAGTTTCAGGCCATTATGGTCTCTATAGCAAGACCCTGTCTCAAATAATTAAAAAAGTAAAAAAAGAAAAGGGGGGGGGGTGAATTCCTTGACCCGAAACCGATTGCTTTGAGTGCCTGAGTGTTAGGTGAACTTTTCCTGGGAAGTTGAACAAACGTCTGGGAATCCCACATGGGCCAGCACAATTCTACATAAGTCTGCTTGGATGAGCCAGTGAGTTCCTTAGAGTTGTTTACAGGAGCACGGGCAATGAGGAGTAGCTGCACCACTGAAGAGAGTGTCTTTTCCCTACTGCCTATAAATCCTCAGGGAGGGATGGGACGTCATGAGCTATCTCCCAACCTCTACCCCGTGATGGAGTGATGCTAGCTCGCTATTGTGAGGGTGGACACAGACTGTTGAGAACTCAAGAGAGCAACAGCCATGTTGTGCCTAGAAGACGGCATTCCAGAACACTGGACTGGCAGAGGCAGTTTTTTGAAAGGAAACGGAGCGGGGATATGCGTTGTATTTAGAGCATTGTGGGTATTTGTGAGATGAACAGATAGCTAAGCCCTGATTCAGACTCTGAAACCCCTTTCAATAAGGACAGGTATAGCTGACAGGCTAACCTGGGCATTAGGTGCTGAAAAAAAGCAGGCCAAAGATGATTCTTTTTTGCTTTTGGTTGGATGGTTCCTCCTTCCCTTCCCTCCCCCTCCCCCCCCCTCCTTCCCCCCCCCCCCCCCCCCCCCCCCCCCCTCCCTCCCTTCCTTCCTTCCTTCCTTCCTTCCTTCCTTCCTTCCTTCCTTCCTTCCTTCCTTCCTTCCTGTATTTTGAGACAAGGTTTCTCTGTGTAGCCCTGGCTGTCCTGGAACTCACTCTGTAGACCAGACTGGCCTTGAACTCAGAGATCCACCTGCCTCTTCCTCTTGAGTGCTGGGATTAAAGGCAAGTGCCACCACTGCCTGGATCATTTTCTTTAAGTCACCTAGGCTGATTAATACTGAGGAGCTGGTGAGGTGGCATTGTTGGTTGCAAGAGAAGAGTGGAGAAAGGCCTCTGCCTCTTGTGACAGCAGCCCCTGGAGGATGAAATAGGGTTCAGGAGATCCTAGATGCCCCAACAGGCATGGGCCCATGGGGCAAGGTGCTGGGGACATCAAGCTGATGAAGCTATTTGGAGGAGGCTGGGCAAGATGTACTCTAATAGGAATTGTTGAACATGCATCCTAAGGTTAAAGCAAGGTCAGGGCTACTTCAGGTACTGAAAGGATGATATGCAAACCCAACTAAAACTGGATCAAGCCAAAAATGGGTGGGGACAATGTTATCACTTTTTATCACTGAGAAACCTAGGGTAAGTCAGCTTCAGGCACAATTAGATGCAAACATTTAGATGTACCAGGATGTGTCCGTCTTTGTTTCTTTCCTCTTTGCTTGGAGTGGGGTCATTTTTGGACAGGCTTTTCCCACACAGTGGGAACCAGCAGCTATGGCTTCTTTCATATTGCTTAGCAACATCAGTTGAAAGAAAGTTCTGGCAAAAGCCTCAGAACTGAATCTCCAGTACATAAGTTGGCTCACTCTCCCTTCTCTTTCTGTTTGGAACGGTGATTGTCTTAGTTAGGATTTCTATTGCTGTGAAGAGACACCATGACCATGGCAACTCTTATAAAGGAAAACATTTAATTGGGTGGCTTACAGTTCAGAGGTTCAGTCCATTATCATCATGGCGGGACATGGCAGCATGCAGGCAGACCTGGTGCTGGAGAAGGAGCTGAGAGTTCTACACCTTTGATCTGCAGGCAACAGAAAGTGAACTGTCTCACTGGGCATGGCTTGAGCATATATGAAACCTCAAAACCTGCTTCCACAGTGACCCACTTCCTCCAACAAGGCCACACCTCCCAATAATGCCACTCCCTATGGGCTTCTGGGGGCCAATTGCATTCAAACTATCACAGTGATCCTTTGAGAAAGAGAAGAACCAGGAGACGACCACAGTCACCACAGACAAGGATGCTCTGAAGGACTTGGCTTGGATTGGGTATGTCTACCTGTGGAGATGGAGAGAGATGGAGTGGTCTTTAACCAAATGACATGGGGTGGGAATGGGACTGAGAGCAGGCTGTTCTCCCATCAGGAGGTTATCAGGTTCCGGACAATGAGTCTTGTAACAGGGTAGAGAAAGGCTGGCAGTCAGTTTCATGTTACATTGCAATTCTGTACTATCTCTCTTCACAACAGGTCCCTAATCCATAAAGAACATGGTCTACCAAAGATAGATGGGGCCTCTGAGTCTGGGCCAACTGTTAGGGTTCAGAATGGGACACTAGTTTTAAGGGAGACCCAAGCTTCAGAAAGAGCGCCTGAGTATTTCCTGTGATCAAGACCTGAATGTAAAGATGGGAGTGAGGGTAGTGTATTTGCAGCCACGTATCAGAGTCACATGACCTGGTGGGTGGGCACTCAGGGTGGAGGTGACCACTGAGAAGGGGATCTGGACAGCTCCACCTCATTTCCCCCCAGAGTCCCATCTTACATCTGTTTTCCACAATAGTCTTCTGCTTAGAGAATGGGTTGAGAGGCCTCAATGCCTCAAAATACCCTCTGGCCAAGGGTGGTGGGAAGTCTGGATCTTAGAAGGCAGATCTAGGATAAATGAGAAGAAGCATGATTCATCTCCGGCAAGGTGGTGGCATCTAGGACATCTACCTGTGTTGTCACAACTGGCCCAGGCCCTGGGCTGACTCCTGTAGGAATGAGTATTTGAAAAAAGAGATGGGCCAGGAGAGAGACCAGTATTGCTACTCCCTAGAGGCAGAAGGGGATGGGGATGTTGATTGCAGTGCTACCGAGGACCAGTGCTGGAGGGCAGACTCTCTAAGTGACCCTTTGAGGTTCCAGGGATTTGACAAGAGCCGTGATTTCATGTAGAAATATAGCTGGGAGCTGAGACCCCATGCCCATCGTCACACTCTGAGTACTTGTCTTATTATCACCATCGTCCTTGTTACATGGTTATACATCTTTGGTAAAGTGCCCAGGTTCCTGTAAAGAACCTTTTTGTAGCAGGAATCTTAAAAGGTCTTGTTAATAAAACCAAACCTGAAGCCAGTTATTGGGGTGAAATGTTGGATGGTCAGAGAGACAGAACAAGCCACAGCTAACCTCATCTGGCCAATTCCTCAGCTGGTCTTGCTTCCTCAGACTGGAAGCCTCTGTGTCCTCATATCCAAATGACTCTCAGCTGAACTGCTGCTAGAAGCCTGAAAGCTTAACCAGCCAAATGCTTAACCAGGCCAAATGCTTAACCAGCCAAATGCTTCTAGTTTCTGGTCCTCACGCCTTATATACCTTTCTGCTTTCTACCACTACTCCCTGGGATTAAAGGCGTGTATCACCATGTCTGGCCATTTCCAATGTGGCCTTGAACTCACAGAGATCCAGAGGGATTTCTGTCTCTGGAATGCTAGGATTAAAGGCGTGTGCTACCACTGCCTATCCTCATGTTTAGTATTGTGGCTGTCCTGTTCTCTGACCCCAGATAAGTTTATTAGCGTGCACAATATTTTGGGGAACACAATACCACCACACCTTTCCTTCACCCATGCCCTTGTAAGTATCCCTCATGAAACTCGAAGGGTCAGACATACACAAACCCATGAAAATATAATGAGGACTGGTTAGGAAGAGGAAAGACATGGGTAAATGGGAGGGGATTGGCACAGAAAGGGTGGTGTGTAACCCGAATTGCTAAACGGTCTTATTAGTAAAAAAAACCTGGAGCCAGATATTGGGGTGCAAGCTGAAAGATCAGAGGAATAGAACAAGCCAGCTACAAGTTCTTACTGCTAGGAAATCCTCAGTCCAAGAGAGAGCTACTTCCTGTATACTCACACCTTATATACCTTTCTGTGCCCTGCCATCTTACTTCCTCTCTCCACCCAGCTACATCACTTCCTCTTTCTGCCCAGCTCTATCACTTCCTGCCTGTCTGTACAGATCTCCAGACCTCTATGGTTAACTAGCGCTGGGATTAAAGGCATGAGCCACCACACCTGGCTCTGTTCCCAGTGTGGCCTTGAACTCACAGAGATCTGGATGAATCTCTGCCTCCTGAACGCTATAAAGACATGTGCTACCACTGCCTGACCTCTATGTTTAATATAGTGGCTGGCTTTTTCCTCTGATCCCCAGCCAAGCTTTTTTTTGTTAGATCACAAATAAACTATCACCACAGTAGTACGGGCAAATATGATCTAAACACATTACATACAGGTATGAAAATGCCATGAGACTCATTGTTATAAATAATTACTATGTGCCAATTAAGGCATTAAAAAAGAACTTTCAAATCATCAAATGGAGAACTAGATCGATGTTGGAGACTGACCCAGGACTGTTTGACCCAGGAATGTTATGTTTGGAATTTCCTGCTTGGAGTCTTGCGAAACAAGACGTCCTTGGCTAACTGCAAGTCTTGCAAAAACAGGACGACCTTGGCCTAACCACAAACATGTGCGATTAGATAAGGCCTCATACAGTAATCAGCCAGCTGCAGGAGCCTGGGGCCAAAGAGACCTCACCCCGACCACTCTGACCTCTTCTGAAAATTTTCCACTCTCCTTTCTCTGCTCCCCCTCCCTGCCTGAAGCCCTGCATATAAGCCTCAGCACCCAGTCAATAAACGGAGCCTTGACGCGACTCAGACCGACTCTGTCTTTTTTTATGCGCCTGGCTTCCTTTCCCTCTCGCCCTCATTGGCTTTCAGGTGGATCCCTCCTCGAGACCCTTGAATAACCTGACCTGCTGGACGGGTCAGATCGACATCGTTGAATAATTAATTCAGTTGTTACTAGAGATATGCTAAGATAACTTTGTGAAGGATATTATTATTTTTTGACCCTCCCAATGATATGGTTGAAATAAAGTCACAATTCAAATCTTCCTGGAAAAATTGGCTGGGTAGCTGTGTAATGAGTCAACTTCTGCTGTAGTAATGCTGGAGAACCTTCAAAGCCAGCACCTCCGTAGGTGACAACAGCCTTCTCATTCTCAGGTCTGCAAGGCAGTTCGGGTTCTGCTGATGTGGGCTGTGCTCACCTGGCCTTGCCTGGGCTCTACAGGGTCCCAGGGCTCAGGTTGAGTCTGGCCAGCTTCTTAAGTCTTGGTAGTTTGGGGGCAATGGTTATGTAAGACAAAGCCCACTTCAGGGCATCTGAGAGCTCCCTCTGGGCCAAGTGAAAACCACCCGGGCACAGTTGGTTGACGGCTCTTCTTGTATCTGCCAACTCGGCAGTGGCTAAAGCAGGTCACGTGGTCTGGAGCAGTCAAAAAGTAGGTCCTCTAGCATTTCCGCTCACTCACACTGCAAAGCATTATACTGAGTATAGTGCCAAACTTTACAGTTTGATGATGCTCTGGGTCAGACCTGGAGTGGCTGCTCCAGAGAGTTTCAGCAAAGAATTATAAAATTTTTAATGTCAAACTCTTATAATTTGACCACTAAATTTAGAATAGTAAAATATAATGAATTTTTATAGGCATTGAGGTTTATTATTCCCAGAAGTTCAGTATATAATGCTGATATTTGATTTCATTCTCTGCTTCAGCTTAATATTTATCAAAAAGAAAACAAAACAACTCTTAGCTTATGGTTGACTGTATACTGATATCTGTCTACCTATCTGTCTATCTATCTATCTATCTATCTATCTATCTATCTATCTATCTCTATCTATCTGTCTGTCTATCTATCTATCTATCTATCTATCTATCTATCTATCTATCTATCTATCCATCCATCCATCCATCTACCTACCTACCTATCTATCTGTGTATGTGTGTTTTGAGACAGAGTCTCATGTAGTTCAGGCTGACCTTGAACTCACTATGTAGCTGAAGACAACTTCAGACTTCTGATCTCCCTGCCTCCTCGTCCCAGTGCTGGGGTCGCATGTGTACTCCACTGTGCTTAGCTTACACAGTGCCGGCAATTGAATCCAGGTAAGCATTCGTGATCCTGTTGCCCTGCGCTCCCCCCATCTCCCAAATGCTGGAATGTAGGCACGCACCTCCATCCCAGCCTCTCTCTATGCATATTTGACCATAAAGAAGCTCTTTGACTTACAAGGGACAAACTCTGTCAGCTGAACATATCTAAACATATCTAAAGTTGGAAGTGCATGCTATATACCTAACCTCTAGAACATTCTTGCTGCACATCATAGCATACTGTAGGGTGTAATTATTTTTTTCCTAAGCATATGGCTGATGGGCCTGAGATGTATATGGATTATCAACTCTGCTCCCAACCCCCTCAGTCATGTGCCCTACTGTCCTAGTTTGGCTCTTTTGGTTCTCTGCCTTCCTAGACTGCCCGCTCAATACCTCATGACATCTCCTTCCTTGACAGGTCTTCCCAGGGAGTCTCTTCATTGTTCTGTCTCCTTCCTGGATGTAGTGGTAGCTGTTCCAGCTTTGACCTGGAAGTACTACCCCCACTGAGGCTTCTGGTAACTGTCAGCCTACCTATGGCCTGCCCCTGAGGCGGGGCCAAGATGGGAGCCCTTAAGACCTGAGATCCAGATGGGCTGGCTCTCTTGGTTCCTGGTGATCCTGGATGCTGGATGTAGACCAAGCAGAGTTCTCCAGAGAACATCGCTGAAATGCACTTTACCTCTCCCAGATCCTGTAACCTATCCCTTTACTTGTTGTAAGTTACCCCAAAATAAACCTCCCTTTTAACTACATGGAGTTGCCTTAATAAGTCCCCCAATGTCTGGCACCCAATGTGGGGCAAACTCAACCCCCCCCCCCCAGCCATGTGCCCTACTGCCCTCTCTGTTTTGGCTCTTTTGGTTCTCTGCCTTCCTAGACTGCCTGCTCAATACCTCATGACATCTCCTTCCTTGATAGGTCTTCCCAGGGAGTCTCTTCATTGTTCTGTCTCCTTTCTGGATGATCCTTGGAACTCTGGGATCATCATCCAGACCAGACTTCTCTGCTGGGCCTGGGGCACGGAAGCCATCTACCTCCATAGGCCCGTGTCTCCTCTCACTCCTGTCATGGTCCTTCTCTGTGCCAGCGGCTGCAGGCATCGGTGCCACACTGGCCCTGGCCACCACAGCTGCCTTCCAGGGTGGGTGTGTGGCTCTTTGTGCTGCTTCCCTCACACCTACTGTTTCACCCCTCTCCTTTGCAGGGTCAGCGTTCTACTCAACTTTGACTCAGCCTTGCCCACCCTGTGCCTCTGTGGTGGCCAGGGCCATGGCCACACCAGGAAAGAGAGCAGGGGCAGGACCCCCGTTCTAGCCTTTGAGACTCTGCCTTCCCTGCAGCAGTGCAACCCGAGGGACTGCCTGTAGACCGGGGCTTTTAAGATGCATACTATGTAATCTGGGCTGGGGATGCAGCTCAGGCATTAGAGTGCTTGCTTGGCATGCATGACATGCTGGGTTCAATATCCAGCACTGCATTAACCCAGCACGATGGCCTGCCTCTAATCTCAGCGCTTGGAAGGCAGAGACAAGGGTTCTGTGGCGCTACGTGGTTAATGAGACTAGCTGTATTGGTGTGCTCTGGATTCAAGTGAGAGAGCCTGCATCTATCTCCATATAATAAAGTAGAAGCAATTGGAAAGTCACATATGCATGCACACACACCTGTGCCTAAACACATGCAGACGGGCAAACATAATGCATGCACAATACACAGATACACATAGAAAGGCACATTATTGGGGCTGCAGACCCATCAACTTATAGAATCTGTCTGGGTTCAGGAATCTGTGTTTTCAATGTCCCCTTCTGGGGGCTTGCTGGCTTGCTGTTTTGGGACCTGTTGCTATGTGCTGCAACAAAGTCAAGAACTTTCATGCTCAAGCCTGGGCAAGTCTCCAGACGCGTTTCTCACCTGTCTGTTTCTTTCCCATCTCTCCTGTCACATCCATGTGGCCGTCTTGCTTATCTTATCTGGTCCATTCATGGCTGGAAGAAATGTGTTCAAGGAATCTTTTTTGAACACATTCAGGTGGTTTGTCTTTAATGTTCTCAGTGTATCCCAGTAGGGGATTTGCTCACAAAGAAGTTGAGCCTCATTAGGGCTAACAAACTGTCCTGTTCCCTTGGCTGGGAAAGTTCCATACAGAGGGAGGAAGACTAGTGGGCATGCGTACTTCCTCCTCGGGTTCTTGGCTTGGACAGGTTCCTAGGGGTGATGGATTGCAGCGTGCCCTGAAGCCGAGCTGCTGAGAGACAGAGCTTGTGAGCTGCATTTAATGAGTAAGCGCTCCTGAGCCAGCTGGAGACAAAACCTTTCAGGAGATCTGCAAGGCCCATGAAGGAAGGTTTTATTTCCCTAGGCAGCTCCAGATACATTTTCACCCAGTGGGCCCCAGCGGGAAGACTGGAACAAAACCATCTTTTTTTTTTTTTTTTTTTTTTTTTTAAACCCTGACTATTTGTGAAATAGAGAATATTTTTAGCAAATCTGAAAGCTTTGGAGACAAATCTCATTCGTCAGGTCGCTGCTCAAAGCAGGCACTCAGCAAACCTTTTTGGATGCTGCTGGATATTGCTCAGAGCCTCCTGAGAATGGGCTCACTGAGGGAACTGGATGATGAAGATGTCAGCCAGCCTGACCGTAAACCATCATCTTTATGACTCCGTAAAGAGGATCATAGACAATCGCTAGGATGTCATCTGTGAGCGTAAGACACACTTCCCCGAAGTCCTTGTTTCCATCAGGAAACCACACCACACCATGCTCTCAGCACTGTGGCTTAGTTCAGCTTTCTGTAAAATGGCAGCTTTTTTTTTTTTTTTTTTTTTATCGGAGCTGATCAGGTTTGCAATGATCCCAAGGGCACAATAGTTGTGTCCTCTTTGATTGGTGTCTGGGGTACTGGGTGTGATTTAGAGAGTTAGAAGAAGGGTGGAGAGAGAACCAGGGTTTGAAGGACTATGCAGGTGCAGTTGGGGGGTATTAAAAAAGAGAGACATGCTTACGAGGTTGGGGTTTCTTTACTCTGCCGTTTAGTCAGAGTCTGCTTGGGCTGGGCTGGCGCTTGGAGGGGGGAGCGGCAGCATTGAGAAGACAGAGGTCATAGCCACGGTGCTCACAACAGCATTAGGCCACTAGAGAGAATGCGGGAGACCCAGTACAGTGAGATTCAGATGGACAAAGAGAAGTTCAGAAAAAAGTTCTAGAAGGATGTTGCAAAGAGCAGGATGCGCAGCTTCTGGGTCCAAGAAAAGGCATCGACACAAGGGACTTAGGAACATGGGTGGCTGCGGGAGAGGATGTGGCGGGGCAGGAGCTTGTGGAGGAACCTGCTGGGTAGGTTCCTAACTACTGCCTAAGGGCATTAGTCCATGGCTAACCATGTGGGGTACTTCTGCTACTCTAGGGAAGTCTGTGTGCTGAGAACACATTGAAATGCTGTGTTGCTGGCCAGCAGATTCATCACTTTACAGCTCACGAAAAGCCCATCTGCCCCTTAGCCCCATGGCTGTGGGGATGATCGTACCACCTTGTGGAAAAGCACACAAAGGAAAGAATTGTCCCACTCTCTCCCTGCAGCCTTTGAAATCAAGGGTCACTTGGACTGTGCGGCCTCTGGGGAAGGCCCTGCTTGGGGACGTTGAAAAGCTGATGCCCGTGGAGATGAAGCTTGCAGAGAGGCTGTGCTCATAGCCACCTGTCCCTGGACCTTGCCTTGGAAGATGGCCAGCCTTTGGCTAAGAACTGGTTGCTGATAGCTTTGGGGCTTGGCTCCAGGCTCTTGTCTCCTGAGTGCTGACAAAGAAAAGATCCCTTGGCTTCCTTGAGTAAAAGCTTGGGTACTGCCAAGGAGTCAGGATGACCTTAATTGACTCCAGAGAGCATTATTCCCAGGACCACTGACTTTGGACTTGTCTCTAGTGCTGGGTACACTGGCTGGCTTCGCTGTGGTTCCCCGGGATAAAGTTTCTTTTAAAGCCTGTGTCTCACTCCCTTTACCCATCCTCTACTGCCCCAGAATCCCAAGCTTGCCTTTTTAGGACAGTGCGTCTGTGGTGATCCAGGAATCCGCTGAGATCATGAGCTTATGTGTTTGAATCTGAAACAGTCTCAGGTCCACATTATTTATGGATGACACTAGTTATGGGCTATTCTTTTTCAGCTAGATGTAGCACCGAATAGGAAATCCCAGTTATAGTGCAGGCAGGCAGGGGGCCTGGAGAGGTCACTGAGCCTGCTCCTCAGGAGTCAGCAACAGGCAGGCAGCTGACTTTGCCTCCTGTATAAAGATAGGTGTGTTGTCCTCACTTGGAATAGGAATCTGTCCCCCAAAGCTGGAGATCAATGGTACTTGTGGGATCTGCGAGATCACAGATGGAAGCTGTTCTTTCCTCCAAGTATTATTACTGTGATTCGTAGACAACGTGTTTATAGAGTTGGCAGTTGCAAAGGACACTGCTTCAGATAGGCAATGATAAGTCCAAGCGTCTTTAGATGAAAAACCACAGTCTCCTCCTGCCTTTCCTTAAATGGCAAGCTTCTCCTTTCCATACAACCCGAGTAGTCAGTGTGAATCGTAACCTTTCTTATTTATAAAAGTAATTCATGCTTGTAGAGGATCCAGACAACAAAGAGATTAAAAGAGGACTGATATTGTCAGCTCACTTGCGCCAGCCAGTGATATGCTGTCCGATATCGCCCCTGCCACATGGCTGAACCAACTTGTAAAGGCTGCCTGGTCTTGCAGATCTCAGGCACCTTTGAGTTAGGAAAAATCTAGTTGTTCCATGCTTCAGTTTCAAGTTCAACCAAAAGCCCACCTGTATGTCTTCCTCTACATAGCCTGTGCTGACCCCTCTGGCTCCCAGGCCTTGCTGTGCTCCCCTTATGAGAAAGGCAGTCCTCCAGTACAGGGAGAGAGAGGGCACACATGACATTTGTTTCTGCTCTTGGATGGGGCTGATGGCATTGTTTCTTCAGGCTGCTGGTGTGTCTGTGTGGCAGGCCCGTGAGGGTGGAAGCCAGTGCTGTGTCATCTGATGGCTCATACGGCTGTGGATCACGGTGGGAATGGTTGACCTGATAGACACTGGGACTCTGCCTCTGCCTCGAGTTGTCCGGCAGCTCCTTTCTCTGCCCCTGAGGTCACTTACAATGACAAACTGTGGTCCCTGGATCCCTGTGGAAACTGTCATTTGGAGAACGGGAGCCTGTCTGTCAAAGGGCAGAGAGGGCGACATTGATGTGGAAACATGTCAGTTCATGGTCAAGTGGGCAAGGCCTGGAGGGAACACAGGAATTGTGCCCCTCTCAATTACATATGCATCTCCCAGCATGGCTTTTCAGGGCTGCTTCAGGCCTGGAGTGATGGAGTAGACTTGTAACATGATATTTCTTGGTGAAATAGGGCAAGATTCCAATATGGATCCAGAATTTTCTAGTTGAGTTATTGCAGGCAACATATGATCTTTTTAGAACCTTGTTCATTCTTTTGTTAAAAAAGAAAGTAAGAGAAAAGAAAGAGTGGAGAATACTATTACGATGGTTATTTTAGAATTTCAGGTGCCTTTGGCAATAGAACAGGCACTTACTTCCCTGGGGCATGCATGGGCAAGTATCTAGGTGCTCCATGAGCTCATTAATATGTGGAGTGCCGTGTGAACGCATCTCTCTTTCCTGTCCATTCGACTGTGGGGGGTGAGCGTTCCTATAAGCTGGGCACCAGGTTAACAGATTTATATGTATTAACTCATAAATGAAAGTAGGTACAATTATTTTTTTCTATGTATTTCTTTTATTTTTTCAGAAAAGGCAGCAAAAGCATGGGAAGGTTAACACTTTGCCCAAAGCTCACGGCTATCAATAGTGAGGTTCCAGCTCTAACATAGACGAGTCGGATGCAGAGCCAGTGCCCGGGGGTCTGATGTCAGTGGGTTCAGGGGTCAAAAAGAAAGGATTTTTGACATCTTGAAAGACAACACCCCACAGCTCAAGAGCTACAGGATTTCTGGACTCTGTATTTCCCAATCTGGGTGCGGGCAGCAGGAGAGAGAAGAAACCTTGTCTTATTTCCTTTGACTCCATATGCTTCCTCCTCTCACACAGTGAAGCCCCCGTACCAGCCACTGTGCTTGGCCCCCACCATGCTCCTCCACCAGAGCTTACGTCTGACAGAATTTCTCCTGTGACTTCAGCAGGCCATCGTCAAGTCCTAATGTTCTTGTGATATTCGAGTCCCGGGTTTTTGTTTGTTTACTTCTGAGTGTTCCCAATTATATCCCTGGCAAGTCGTCTGAGATGGATCCCACTGAGGGACCTGCTATGTTCCCCCGACAGGGGCTTCCGAGTGGCAGGCTCCATTTCCCACAGTCCCTCACAGCTTGACTCTGGCCTGTGGCCTGGCTTCCCCCAGGCAGATCTACCTCATGGGATTTGGAAGAAGTGAGTGGACAGCATGAGGCAGGGCCATGCTTTCACTGGGCCTACAGGATTGTGGGAGCTTTGGGTTTGCCTATGACAGTCACACAGAAGTCCCACTCTCGGACTGGAGCAGAGTATGGGGTGGCTTGTATCAGCAGGGGAAACTGGCTTTCTTGTCAGCTGGCGCCTCCATTGTGAGCAGAGCCTTATCTGGGAGTTGTTGCTAAGAGCTCAGGTCCCAGACCACTCAGCAAGTCTGCTTATTATCACTTTTGTAAAGACCTAAGCAAGCCTGCTTATCACTTTTGTAAAGACCTAACTTCCCCCATAAGCCAAGGTGTGAATTAGGTCATTGAGCCTGGGCTGCGGTAGCTCTTTTATTGTTGCCGAAACTTAGCGAGAATTTTGTTGTTTTGTGTTTTCAAGCATCATCGATTCATGGTATGTGAGAGGTCTTCGAATTCCTTTCCCAATTAGGACATATGCCCTTCACACTGGGCACTGAAGATCAGTGAGCTTCCTGCATGGATTGCTCAGCCTGGCAGGCGAAATCCTGTTTCTATGAGAAGCCACCGAGGACCACATTGTTCCCATTGCTAAGATCTTGTCCGGTGGCTCTGTGTTGCTGTCTTTAGCTGTGTGTCTGCCAAGGATTTTCTTGGCTTGTTCTCGCCTGGAGAGGAACAGCCTGTCCTCCGCTGCTCTGTTCTCCAGGGAGCTCATCAACGCACCCACCTTCCTCTGTGTGTCTCTTAGGGAATCCTGATGCTGATCCCAGCAGCCTCCCCCTCCTTTCCTTTGATGCTGCCTCCTCAAGTTCTTCTAGGGCTGACTGTCCGGCTTGCTCAGTGCTACAGGGCAGGGCATGAGCCACAGTCTGGATGCCTTTTCCCTTGAAGAATTCCTCTTAGAAGGGTGTCCACACACAGTTGTCCATTTATCACAATGAGCCTCAACCTCAGATCCAGCCTGGGAGCATCAATGTGTGCTCCCATCCACTGATTGCTCCTCTCTGGTTTACCGCAGGTGAGGGGTCCCAGTGCATGGCTGACTTTGCACTCTTGGAGGGATGAAGCATTCATAATAACTGAAATAAGCACCAGGCTGCTTGCTTTGGAGCCTCGTACCTTCCAGTGGCATGTGCATGGCAATTGTAGCTGTCAATTGCTTTTAAACTGTAGCTCATGGCCCTTTAGTAGGATATCAAACTAATTAAGGGTTTGCTTAGCATTGAGCATACAGGAGCAATACAAACAAGAATGGTAAGTATTGTCCTGGACAACTCTTGCTAGTTGTATGTGTGTTAGTCAGGGAATACTAGAGAACAAAACTAGCAGGACACACATACACACATGCACACACTTGCACACACATTTACTGCAAGGAATTGACTTATGTCATATTAGGGGCTGGCCAAACAAGGCTGAAATCTGCTGGACAGGCTAGCAAGGAGGACAGCAGAAATTTTTGGACACAGGTTGAGATTTCCATTCCTAACTAGACGTTCTTATTCTTCAGGAAATCCTCAGTTCTGCTCTTCAGGGCTCTCACACAACATTTTAAAGCAACCATTGCAATATGCATGTGTACCCGGGATTGTGATTTAACAATGAACTGTGAACTGTAATTTGAAGGATGGGATGGAGTGGGGAGCTCACTACCATCTCATGCCTCTGGTTTGGTTTGGAGCCTCTGATTTGGGCAGATGCATTCAGCTTTGGCCCTTCCCCCTGCCTCTCACTCCAGGCTGTGTAGGCCTGAGGGAGGGAGGGAGCAAGAAGTCCGATGATGCTTACTTCCATTATTGTAGAAGTTGAGTCCCTCTGAGGGTGTGAGTCAGCCATGCACAGTGACGCTTCACACCTGGTAAGTGAGGGTGGAGTGGAATCAGTGGGTGGAGGTGTTCCTGGATGTTCCTAGCCCAGCTCTGGAAGTGAGTCTGATAATGGTAAATGGACAGAGGGAAGAACTGAGTCCCATAGGCCTCAGGGAGATAGTAAGTTCCAGGAAGCCAAGTCCCACAGGAGGAAGAGGCAGGTAGTTCCTGTGAATGGAAGAATTCATGATCATGCACATTTTCCTAATTGCAATAAATCAATGTGAGATGTACATGGTGACACAGGCCTGTAATCTCAGCACTTAAGAGGCAGAGACAGGATGATCAGAATCTAAGGCCAACTTCAGTTATATAAAGTTTAAAGCCTGCCTGGGCTGCATTAGACCCTGTCTCAAAAAGTCCCCAAATAACCAACACCCCCCCCAACACCAAATAACCCAAATCCAGAAAAACCAAACCAAACCAAAACAACAAAATGAAAAGCCAATGTGTGCAGGAGACAACAGATTCTCATCTTGCCCTTTGCAGCCCAGCTGTTTCACAAAGGAAGAGCTTACTCATAATTCCCAAGCTGAGGATACTTCTAGAAAGAACATCTGACATCATGGCTAAACAAAGAAGTCATAAATTGTGAATGTATATAAAAAAGAAGGTCCCCTAAGTGAGGCTTCTCTAAATTGTATGTGTCTTCCTGAGGGAGCAATCCGTTCATCCATAAACATCAGCTGGCCAGGCAACACTGGAGGTGCCGGGTTTAGAACACTGACAGAGATGAACGGAAAGACAGTTTTCAGGGGGTGCTGCAGCCTGAATATTTGTGAACTAGCCAAATGCACACGTTAAAACTAACTCCTAATGTGACAGAATTAGGCACGTGGGAGGTGACTGGGTCGTGAGGATAGAACCAGGAATGAACGGGATCAGTGCCTCTATAGGGGCTCCAGACAGGTTCCTTGCCCCTCCCACCAAAGGAGGGAATATGAAGAACATACAATTAGAAACAAGGAAGGCATCCTCTCTGCAAGTGCCTCGGTCTGGGGCTTCCAAGCCTTTAGAACCGTGAACAGTACATTTCTGTTGTCTTTAAGTCCCTTGGTGGGTAACGTTTTGTTACAGCAGCTAGCACAGGCTAAGTCAGTGGTTCTCAACCTCCCCAATGCTTCGACCTCCTAATACAGTTCCTCATGTTGTGATGACCCCCAACCACAAAACAATTTTGTTGCTACTTCATAACTGTAATTTTGCTAATGTTATGAATCATAATGTAAATATCGGATGTGTGACCCTAAGGGGTCACGACCTACAGGTTGAGAACCACTGGATTAGATAAGGCACTGTAGTCCAGCGTAGTGAGGACGGAGGAAGGAGGCCCATACCAGGCTGGGCAGAGAAGGCCAGCAGCAGGAGAGCCTGCAGTGTGCCGGGTACACGACACTCTGGAGATGTAGGGAAGAGGGTGATGGAGTCAGAGTAGAGGGTGCAGTTGGGGGATGCTGCCCCGTAGAGGCACACTCTGCTGGGGGCACATAATGCAGCATGTTTACTGAAAGCCACTGCCCCCATGACTCAGGCTGCCTATTGTTTTCCCCAAACCAGCCACTGGGTCTGGATGACTGAGCTTGTTTTTGTTTTCAAAGGCACAACGATGTAGTAAGGTCTGTGCAAGATCCAGCTAGCCAAAGCTAGGGCATGGATCGGGGCACAACCCTAGCTGAGGAGCTGTTGGAATTGGGTGACTACCGGGGGAGGGATCGTCAGTTTTCTTTGGATGCGGCTCCTGATAGGCTGCCCGTGTTCCAGAGCATGGTCCTCTACCCATGCACATGCTGGCAGCACTGGATGGGCTCAATAGGCTTAGAAAAAAGTCCATGAAACTGGAGGGGAAATGGTGGTGTGGGGAGTAAAGGAGGAGTGGGAAGGGAGGAGGTGGGATGGCTTTGATCAAAACACATTATAGTCATGCACGGGCTTCTCAAACAATAAATGAAAAGAAAATCTAATCCAGGGGAGGTGCCATTCCCAGGTAATGTCACTGGGTTGAAGAGCTTCCTCAGTTTCCCTCAGCTGAGAAGTGATCACAGTAGTCTCCATGACGTTCTTCTGGACTCTTCTTTTGGTGTGCAGCACTCCACAGTGTTTTTCTTCTTCGTCCCTCTGGAGAGCCTTCTTGGCCATTGCATCTGAATACTTATTAGATTTTGCTTCTTGACCCTCCCCTCCGACTGTCCCAAGCTGTCCTATTTATAACTTGCAGCTGTTGGCAGGTCTGCAGTGTTAGCCTTTGGGGAGACGAACATAGGCTGGGTTGCTTGTGAGTTGTCTGGGAACACAGGCCGAGGTGAAGGAGACACCCAGGCGAGCTTTTTCTCTCAGAATTTATGATGAAAAGTTGGATTTCTTGAGCCAGGAGTTTACGATGGACAACGGCCCTGTGTTTGTAATTTTGCAGAAAGATGGGGACAGCACATTCCGCTTCGGCAGGAACTGGCTAAAACCAGCTTTTTGACTCACAAATTAGTCAATAACTCTCTAGCAAAAATTAGAAATTGTGGCTTCAGTTAAAAATTGCTTCTGTTAAAGTAACTTTAAAAAGAGAGAGGACGAGGAGGAGGAAAGCCATCCCAAATGGAGTATTTGGGGCAAAATTTAAGGGTTTGGAACTAAGAATTTTTCCTACAGAACGTGCATCTTAAGTAAGGTCATTTCATAGTGTGCTGAAATGAGACATGTGCTCTAAGGAGACATGTGCTGTGGAGGGGGTTAGTGGAGGTAGAGATGGATGGACAGACACATCAGGCTGGGTTAAGGTATGAATCATCCACACTCTACCCACCTTGTTAAGTGTATATAATTTCATGTTGACCTTTGATGGGCTCCCAGGCATTCAGCAAGCTGTGCCTTCCAAAGGCTTTTCCTGCTCACCATCAAGGCCTGAAGTAGGTGCCTTTGGAGAGCTGGCCTCCTCACTCTGAAAAGCTGTGGGGCTCGCCTCTCCCCTGAACCGTTTTGTCCCCGGTTCTATCAGTTAACTTTGGATCGTGCTCATTATTCCTTTTAGCCCACGAATGAGAAGCTGCCTCTAACTCGTATGTCCTCATCCTGCAGCACCTGGAGCCGCTCTCCATCCCCACTGCTGTTTTTGGGACTCCTGCCCATCTCACTTTCCGCTTCGTGGAGGCTTAGATGAAAACATGTGTTTCTGATGCTTTGTATCGTGGCCTGGGAGGAGCCCGAGGGGAGGCTTCCCTTCTCCAAATTTGTCTCAGACTTTAGCATGTCAAAACTCATTGTAGTCAAAGTCGGCAGAGCCCCCAACCTCCGGTTCGCTCATTGCCTGACAAGCCCAAAGGCTTCAGAGCAGCTTCAGTTCTTGGGTGGACCAGACAAGGTGGTTTGACTGAATCTCAATGCTGCTGCTGAAGAGCTTTGTCAAGCTTTGTCTGTGTTCAATGCAGGGGGAGTAGCACTTTTTTGTGTGTGTTGCCAGTTATGTGCCAATGCTCTTTCAATCTTTTACCCCCCCCCCCCTTTTGTTTTTTTCTTCGAGACAGGGTCTCTCTGTGTAGTTTCGGTGCCTGTCCTGGATCTCGCTCTATAGACCAGGCCGGCCTCGGACTCACAGAGATCCGCCTGGCTCTGTCTCCGGAGTGCTGGGATTAAAGGCGTGTGCCACCACCGCCCAGCTTCTCCCCCTCCCCCTTTGATGCCCTTTTAAATGAGAGCAAAAAAGATGGTCCACCCCTGGTGCTCTTTAGTTTACAGAAGCTGGTACGTCCTCAGCCCAGGGTCAAAGATGGTTGAGCACGTATTTCTCTCCTGTGCCAGCTCCTATGGCTCCTAGATGGCACGGACTGTGTATTGGGCTTATCCTGGTGAGTGTTGAGTAGTTGGCACCACACAGGGTTGTGGAATGACTGAGTGAGCGATCCATCCCTGGTCTAGGGAGTCAAAGTTGTTGTTACGCTGTTCATATTACTTGGGACTGGTTCTGGAGTGGTAGCTATGGCTGCCAGGGACCAGGCCGGGAAGCAAGGGATGAGGAGAATAGAGTTGGCATTTCAGCCTGGCTTTTCAGCACCTCTGTCCTCTCTTTTAAAAAAGACCTAATAAGAGAAGATAGTTTCCAAGAATTCTAGCACAGAGAGTCCTTTAAAGAGCATGTTGGCCATCTCAGTTCTTTTTATTCCATTCCTGTTAAACAGAAGGGGGGAGGTGTTACTCATCTGTGCCCTGTAGAGGACATCCATGTGAGGGCAGGGGCAGTGATGACCAAGAAAACAGTCCAGCGACAGTCCCCGATCCACCTCCTCTCCCCACAAACTAACGCTGAAATGCCCCTTCTACAGTCCCAAAGTGAAACTGATAGCTGAGACAACCTGCTCACCCATCTCCCCGTGGCAGAGGGGCACAGCAGTCCCAGCACACAGGGAGCTGAAGTGGGAGCATCTGAGCTTAGGGGACGAGCCAAGAAGAAAATCAACAGCCTCAAAAAAAAAAAGATACTGTGCTTGCCATCATCTAAGGGCGGAATAAGCGGTACCCAAGAGAAAATATTTCACATTTAACAATGAAGTAGAAGGGTTTCAGTGAATGGATTCTGTACTTATGAGATGTAACTTAATATTCATTGAGCAGTTTTCAAACTTTAACCATATATGACCCTTTGAAATAAGGGCTAAATATGTCTACTCGTACGTAGTCATAGGCCTATTGAGAGTGCAATAGCTTTGGATATGAGGCTGGGCAGCTATGCTTACAAGCAATAGAGGTGCTGAGAGACATTGCTGAAGGTCACAGGATCGTCCCAGATGGGGAGTGACTCCTGGAAACATGTTTGTTTGTTTGTTTGTTTGTTTATTTATTTGATTTTTTAAAAAAGGCTGTCCTGGAACTCCCTCTGTAGACCGGGCTGGCCTTGAACTCAAGAGATCTGCCTGCCTCTGCCTCTGGAGGTCTACCGATTAAAGGCTTGTACCACCACCTCCCAGCTTGGAAACTTTTAAACATTTATTTTATTTATTTTTTAACATAATTCTTTATTGATTCTTTGGGAATTTCACATCATCTTCCCCAATCTCACTCACCTCCCAGTCCCTCCATATCCACCCTCACCCCTGCAAAATGCCCCTTCCAAATACCCCCCCAAATTAATTAAAAGCAAAACAAAACAAACAAAAAAACTCCACCTCACTCCTCCGTCTTTCCAACACCTCTTCATTCATCCTAGTGGCATTGGGAGCTGCGATGTGTGACACAGTTTACCCTTTTGTTCAGTCATCCCCGCCCACAAAGTGTTCATTGCAATGAGTCATTGGTCTGGTTCAAGGCCTCTGGCACATCATTATCACTGGAGACTCTCCAAAACTTCCTCTCAGATATCCTGCTGTTTGCCCTGAGTCCTAAGGATTCTGCAGTTATTGTTCTGTAGGACCAGTCTCTTCAAGCACTCCAGCAGGTCACAGATGTGGTAGATGTTAGGATGGGCCAACTCAAGGCCCAGGACATGAGTCTGGGTGGTAGCTGAGCTGGTTGGTTCAGGCCACTGGGACCACCCTGCTCAGGTGAGAGGCAGAGCCAGCTCTCCCTGGCCCATGTCATGGGGCCAGGTGAGGGGTGGGGCCATTACTCTAGAGTGGGGAGCCATTCCAGCTTTGATCTGGAAGTTCCAACCCCCATTGAGGCTTCAGTAACTGTCACACCTACGAGGCGGGGCCAAGAGAGGGCCCTGAAGACCCGAGATCCGGATGCACCGGCTCTCTTGGTTCCTGGACCCTGGATGCTGGAGGTAGACCGAGCAGAGTTCTCCAGAGAACACCACCGGACTGCGCTATGCCTTTCCCAGACCCTGCAACCTATCTATCCCTTCACTTGTAAGTTACATCACTAAATAAACCTCCCTTTTAACTATGTGGAGTGGCCTTAATAATTCCAGCAATAGGGCGCAGCTCTCCCATGAGGGGTAGGGCTGGTTCTCCTTATGGAATGTCTATCAAGGGTCAGGGCCAGCTATCCTAGAGCCAGTGAAGGGTGGGACCAGCTCAGCATGGCCCTTGGATTTCAACACACATGGTTCCTATGACCCCGCATGGCCCCATGTGGCAGCACAGGACACCCAGATTAGCATGGCTCCTGTGGTAGTATGGCCCTCAGATACCAACATGGCTACAAGCTGTGGCCCAGACCCCAGGCATCCTTGTGGTTTTTGGTGTACCGTGGGCCTCGGACATCAACACAGACCCCAGCTGTGGTAGGACCACAGACCCAGACATGATCTCCGGCAGCAGCCCAGGCTTGGATGTCACCATGGCCCCACGTGGCAGCGCAGGCAAAACTGATCTGTATGGCCCCTGTGTCGAAGTGGCCCTTGGACACCAACATGGCCCCAGGTGGTGGCCCAGACCTCTGGCATTGGCATGGCCTTCAATTGTATCGGGAGCCACAGACATCATTGCAGACCCTGGCTGTAGCAGGGCCTCAGACCCAGACATGGCCCTTGGCTGCAGCCCCAGCCCTGATGTCACCGTGGCATCTTGTGGCAGTGCAGGCCACTCAGATCTGTTTGTTTCCATCTGCAGCATGACCCTCAGATCCCCACCTGGCCTCAGGTGACAGCCCAGACCCTGGTCATCTGCACAGCCTTCAGCGGTTACTGAAGCCATGAACATCAATGCAAACCCTGGCTGTTGCAGGGCCATGGACCCAAACATGGCCCCAGGCAGCAGTTCTGGCCTGATGTCATTATGTCCCCCAGTCATAGCACAGGCCACTCACAGTAACGTGGCCCTCATGGCAGCACAGCCCTCAGACACCAAAATGGCCACAGGTGGCAGCCCAGACCCCGGGCATCTCCATGGCCTTGGTGGCAACATGGGTCATGGACAACAACAAACCCTGGCTGGGTAGGACCACAGACCCAAACATGGCCCTTGGCAGCAGCCCAGGCCTGGACATCACTCTGGCCCCAGGTAGCAAGCAGGCCACCGACATCAGCCCATTCCTCACTGCTCTCACTTCTTCAGATCTGCCTCTTACCAGGGCACAGGAACCATTCTGCCTCTTTCTCTCCCATTTCTCCACCATAGACTTGCTCATCATAATGGCACCCTTGTATCACTGAGACAGTGGGGGCTTTGGATGTCTTCAGGCAGGATGGGCTTCGAAGACCCAGGCTGCCAAGTGGGTGTGTCTTCCACCCACTGAGCTGCGTGGCCATTTGATTTTTGTGCATGTGTGAGATGTGAAATAGGTGCCCTGTCATGTGTGTGGAAGTCAGAGGACATCTTGCAGGAGCCAGGTCTCTGTTCCTCCATGTGGATCCTGGGGACTGAACTCAGATCATCGGACTTGACGGGAAGAGGCACCTTTGCTCACCCGATTCCTCTCACCAGCCCCCTCTCATTTACTTAAATACATTAACTGTCATCTATTATCATTGTGATTCAGGTAGTCATAAACTGGCAAGTGTCTCAAAGCAATGTCCAGAGGTGAAGAAACCACCAAGTAGACCCCCAGGGAGTGGGGAAATGGGTAAGTTTACATTGTTGGGGAGACAGGGTTAAGCTGCTAGAAATATGCAGTACAGATGCCCATGGGCCACCCACTTGGACAAATCCAGCAAGCCTTTGGCTAAATGGTCCAAACTGTGCAATCAGGGGGCTGGTCCAGGAACCCAGATTTGGTGGGGGTGGGGCAGGGCAGGTAGGTAGGAATGACTAAGGAGTAGGGAGTTGAGGCAGAAGGATTTAATCATCCCCTCAGATATTAATTAAATAATTAATTATAAATTATGAATAAAAATAAAGTTAAATAAGAAGAGAGGACAAAAAGTAAGCCAAAATAGAATCCTCCAACCAGGCCATATTTGGACATCATTCAGAGGCAAAATGCCAAGGAGGAACCTTAGAACAGAGCAGGTGAAAATGAAGACAGTGCTCTCAGAAGGAGCTGCCATGAAGGACAGGAGCCATGCTCTGCAGCTTCTTCCATCTGCTCTAACCCTCATGACCACCCTGGTGAGGAGTCACTAATGTCCCCTAATTTACACCCGGGGGCTAGAGGGGCAGGGACAGGGGGAATACAGCAAAGAAATGGGAAATAACCTGTCCAGCGGTACATGGGTGGGAGGGGGTCCCCATTAGTTGCTTTTCTCATTCTCTTCACAGTGACAGCACCCCCCGGAGAGCAGCTTTGTTGCTGGATCCTAATGGCTCCCTTGGAGGAGGGGATGAGAAGGCGCAGCGTCAATGACACAGACACCGGGAGTCAGTTGAAGGCAAACAGCAGACTCATTTATTCAGTAACGAGGAAGGCCTTATATAGCCTCCTCCCAGCACCCTAGCTATGTCCCAATCTGGCGGTATTGCATGGTTGTTCCTCACTGGCTGGGCACAATCAGGAACAATGACAGCAACCAGGAAGTCTGACAGCGCCTGTTGCTAGGCCCTCAGGCAGACTCCAGGTTGGCTCATAAGGAAGTACATTATGTGTATGTCTTGCCAACTGGTCTCAGCCAATTTCCTCAACTCTATGGGCCTGTCCCACTACACGAGGAGGAAAGGCTTATGTTGGCTCATGGTATCAGAGGATCCGTCTCTTGGCTCTGTGCCCTTGGCAGGAGCTTCTGGGTGGCAGGAGCCTGTGGTGGAGGAGTGTCTTTGTTTCTTGGTGGTTAGGAAACAGAGGGAGGGGGAATACAATTCTAGGGACATTCCTAACCCACTTTCTCTATGTAAGACCCAACTCCTAAAGTTTTCAAAGCCTCCTGGAATAGTGCAGACAGTTGAGGATCGGTCTTACAATGCATGTGTCTCTAAGCCCAGGCACTTCATAGCCAAACCATGACAGAAACCAAATAGTTGGACTGCTGAGGCTGCACTTGAACCATTTGCTAATTAAATTGTTAAGTTAAAAGAGGTAAACAACTGTGCCTTGAATGCAGTGCTTGCAGAAAAGTGCTGCAAAGCTTGAGGTTTCACCTGACACAGCTGAGTTGGGACTGTGACACTTGCCCACCATGAATGAGCCTTCCAAGCAGGTGGAAGACCAAAGCCAGCGGCAAGCTCCTAGGCTCCATCAGCCTTGGTGACCCCTTCTTGGCCCAATCATGAAGATGGAAAATGTATCATTGTAGATTATTCTTCTCAACAAATCACAAATTATTCTACAAAATAGATCTCCCCGGACAAGTGAATAAATGGATGAACAAAGAAAGCATGTATTTAATTGATTCCATGGATCAAGTGAATGCAGTATTAAAATGTGGGACACGAAAGTTGGATTGTACCACTGATGCTGACAATTCCTAGCTCTTCTCAGTAGTGTTACCCTCCACATGGAGCCACGTTTCCTACAGTCTTAGGAAGAATTTCCTGGCACCAAAGCAAGAGATGAGTTCCATCTTGGCCCCACGGAATGAAGTCAAGCCTGGACTAATGTGTTGGAGAATGCCTTCCTGCCATGTTTCCTGAAATGCTCTTTATAGAAAAGCTATGAGCCGGATGGTGGTAGCGCATGCCTTTAATCCCAGCACTCAGGAGGCAGAGCCAGGTGGATCTCTGTGAGTTCGAGGCCAGCCTGGGCTACAGAGTGAGTTCCAGGAAAGGCTCCAAAGCTACACAGAGAAACCCTGTCTTGAAAAAACAAAAAAAAAACCAAAAAAAAAAAAAAAAAAAGCTATGAAATGTGCTGTTTATCCTGGACTTGGAGTGATGCTGGGCTTTGCCAGTCTTCTCCAGGAGAGGAGGTATCAGGTGATAAGCAAAAACTAAACACAAAATAACAATCACAATCCTATTGAGGTTGTGGCTATGTGGTAAAGAGGAGCAGATAGGTCTGGGGAAGCTGGGAGGCAGGCTTCGAGTTCACCTCTCTTTCTGTCTCTCTCCCTGTCTCTCTGTCTCTGTCTCTCTCTTATTTTTTCGAGACAAGGTTTCCCTGTGTAACAGCCATGGCCATCCTGGAATTTGCTTTGTAGACCAAGCTGGCCTCAAACTCAGAGATCTGCCTGCCTCTGCCTCCTGAGTGCTAGGATTAAAGGCGTGTACCACCACCTCGCTTCTCTTTTTCTCCCCTCTCTCTTCCTGCTTTTTTGTTTTCCTTTTTGTTTTTCTTGGGACAGGGTCTTATGTAGCTCAGGCTGACCTTGAACATAATACAGAGTTGAGGATGACCTGAACTTCTGATCTTTCTGCCTCCACCTCCCAAGTGTGGAGATTACGTCTGGTTTACATGGTTCTGGGGAAGCATTCTAGCAGCTGAGCTACCCTCCGTGTCTTGGATGTTCATCTCTGTCCTGGAGCAAGCAGGAGAGAGCTGGTAGTGCATCAGTCCTTCTTAGGGCTTGGGCTATGGAGGAAAGCAGCAACATTGGGACTCTGATGCTGGAGACCACAGTTTCTGCAGTGCTGTAAGGCCTGGGGAGGCTTTGCCAGAAGTCTTCACAGGTCTGAGCATTGGAGGGAACAAGAAGATGCTGTCAGAAAGGAAGCTACCAGATCTGTTGGTGTGGGGTAGCAGGTCCAGAAAAGCCTTGAGGAGGTGACCAGAGCTGAGAACAGCTGAGTCTTGCGAGTCCTCACACAGGTCAAGAGGATTGAGGGCACATCCAAGCAGAGGGGTGCTGCGGCAAAGCTCTGGATGTTGTGTGCACTGGGGAGACACTCTTTAGCAGGACTTGCTAGCCACAGAATACAGTGAAGTCACCAAGGCAAGCTACTAAGTATTCAGGAGATGGATCAATGGTGTAGAGTGCTTGCCCAGCACTCCGTCCTCCAAGCCTTGGGTGCACCATCTCTAGGAACCCGTAACATCAGGAGGGTCATTCTCATGCCGTTTGTATCCAGAAGGAACTATGAGGACTAGCACTGCATGAGTGTGCTTGGCTGGCCCCTGGGGGAGGAGAGGAGAGACACTAAAGATGGGGATGATGAGGTGAACGGGACCTTTTATTCCTGGGGATGGAGGAGGGGTCAGGAGACGGGCTGCTTTGGGGAAAGACCACACCAAGCAATGGCTGCCTCTTCCACCAGAAGCTAAGCCCCCGAGGTCTGCTTTTGCTACCATGGCACTGGCACCTGAGTGTCAGCACATAGTAGGTACACAGTGTTTTGTGGATGAATGACTTGGGGGAGGAAGGAAGGATGGGCCAGCTGATAGTGACCGGAAGAGAATGAATTGATAGGAAGTTGGGAGGCCGCAGGCTCTGCCTGTGTGTGAGTCTCAGAGTTAAAGTCCATGGCATGGAGTGAAAGTACAGACGGAGCCCTGAACCCACAGCCATTCTGGCATATTTGAGCCCAGAGAGGCCTCAAAGGGCTTCTTGGAGGCGTTTCTATATAGTTTCTATATATTTCTCTCTGTATATCTCCAGTATATTTAGGCATGTGTATGAAACTAGAAAAGTTTGAGATGTGGTCAAAATTGAAAAGCACTGTGAAGCCGGTGCCTCACCCCACCCCACTTCTGGAAAATAGCATTCTCCAAGTGCAGACAGCTGGGCAAGGGGACAGGGCTTCAGGGCAGGGGACCAGGGGACAAGCTCAGAGCTCATTCCTGCTAGAGCTTTCGGTCTGGGCTTGGCAGTTGTTTGGGGGGTTTTTGTGTCCTAGAGACATTTAACTCTGTACTTAATTTAAGTTTAATAGGCAGCTATTATGTTAAATAGAGACCAGCTGAACTGATTATTTAAGACAGAGTTATGGTCATTTAACAACTATGCGGTTTGACGGTTACATCTCAATGAGGCTTCCCAGTACCCTGCTATTATTACCATTCCACATTTGCTAAGTGTCTTTTCTTTGGTGCTGCCCTCTCTTTAACCACTGCCTGAGGGGCTGAGAGCTTCCTGCTCTACCTTCCACCCCCAGACCGGTTTCTCTGCCCGGGTCTGAGGTGCCATGAGTCCCTACAGGATGCGCAGAGCTCGGGGAATGAGCTAAGATGGCATATGGCCACGAAGGAGGTTGGCCTCCGGGACAGGAGTGGGCTCATGGCTGCAGGCCAGCCACCTGTCAGCAGAGGTTGGGAACGTCTCCCCACGGCAGCTTGGCTTGGCTGGGAAGCTCAGAAAGCACAGCTGGGCCCAGAAAGTGACCAAGGTACTTGGGATTCTTCTAGAAGAAAAGAATCTACATGTAAGAGAGTAAATCAGGAGGGAAACTATAGGGGTACTCATTCAGGGAGACGTCTCCGATGTGGTATTATTTATGGTATGATTCACGGTCCCTTGCATGTCTACAACCTGGTTTGTACAACCTACAACAAAAATAGGAATTTGTGTAGTGTTATGTGAAATTGCCATGATATCCAAATGAGAGATGAACAGAGCCAACTCACCGAATGGAATAATCAATTCAGGCATGCCAGAAGTCATGTGCGGAAGCCACACCCTATCATGTGTGGTAGGGACCACGAGCTGATCCAACAAGGACTGGAAGTTTAAAAGCCAGTCTTTCAGCTTAGGCACTTTCAGATCCATTAACCCTTTATGTCTCACCTCATTCGCTTCCGCCCCTGGTACATCCTGTGGTACACAGAGCAGGGCCGCAATCTCCCTGAACAGATTATAAGTGGGTAAAATGGTAAATGTTAAGTGTATTTTATCACAATAAAAAATATGAAACTTTTCCTTAAGCTGACTCCTTCTGTCTCCAAGACCTAGTTGTACCTATTTTGGGTTGTTAAAATAGAAGATGACTATGGTTAAAATATCGATAGGTGATCCTCTTCAGACAAATGGTTTCTGCAGAATGTGAGTCATATCTCAGCAAAGCTATGTTTTATAAAGATTAGATAGATGATGTGGTACATGGATGGGTAGATGATTGATAGAGAGATAGAACGGTGATAGGTTATTGATGTACATGGATTGATGACAGACGATGCATACGTAGATGCTCACATACATAGACTATAAACATCTATGGGGAAATTGGGAAGGGAAAGAGCCATCAGAAGAGCCATTTGAATGGGAACAGTGTTGAGGGGACCAAACCAAGGTTGTGAAGTAGCCAGGTCTAACAGCAGCAGGGAGCTGTTAGCAGCTAGAACCTGAATAGTTCTGTAGGAGGGAACCCAGTCACCACCGACTGGGAGGGTGGAGACAGGCAGATCGCTGGGGCTCACTGGCCAACCTGCTTAACCTACTTGATGAGTTTCAGACACATGAGAGACCCTGTCTCAAAAATAAATCTAGCCTCGGCATGCACCCCGCCCCCTGTAAATTCAGATAAGTGGTTGTGGTATGCTCTTGTGAAGCCTTCCAACGGGGGATACACTCTTCCCCCAAAGTTACCAAGCCTCAAAGTTCCTCACCACCTGCTAGAACCTCCCTGCAGAAACAGAGCATCCCCACATCACTCAGGAGGCAACCCCAAAGGAACCCCAAGTCTATGAAAGCTCATGTCTTTTCCCAAAGTGCCTTAGAAGTCTCACCCGTGCTTAAGAAACCCACAGGGCCCAAGCTGAGGCCTGAAACCTCAGTTCCTCCCTTTCTTTATTCCCCAAATGCAGCCCAGATATTCTTAAATAAATTTCATTAAATCCAAAGGTCAAGATCTCATTGGGATTTGAGTCCATGATAAACGTTTAGAAAGCACACTACTAAGGAGAATGTGGAGTGGGTAGAGATTGAAATCCTGGACAATTTTCATCTTATTTATCAATATCAAATCTTCTCTTAGAGTATATTTTATTCTTTTTTTCATTTTAAAATTTGATTTTGTGTAACCAACCATGGTAATGCCTGTCCCATCGTGAAAATGGATTCAGCTATCCAAAGTCAAACACTGTCCAAAACTATTAAATGGCAAATTCCAGAAATAAACTATGCACAAGCTTGAAGTTGCATGCCATTCTGGGTGAGGTGATGAAATCCCACCTCATCCATCTCAACCCTGCCATGGATGTGAATCATCTCTCCATTTGGTGAATCCGTGCTGTTTATGATAACTGTCAGTCACTTGTCGAGTAGACTGCGACAGAACGTGGACAGGGGAATTTCTCAAGGCCCCACCCCTGACTGAGGAGCTACAGCCAATCAATAGCTGCAGAGAGAAGGAATCAGTCTTCTCTAGGGATGAGCTCCCTCCTAGGTTATCTAGTCCCAAGAGGATTAGCCCTAAACACATGTACATATGAGCAACAGTAAATGGACTCAGTAGATTGTGTGTGTGTGTGTGTGTGTGTGTGTGTGTGTGTGTGTGTATGTGTGTGTATACAATAATAATTGAAGGAGTCATGAATTTGAGAGGGAGGGGAGACACAGGAAGAGCTGGATGGGGGAGAGGGAGAAGTGGAAATGGTGTAAATACAGTAATCGTGTAAAATTTTCAAAATTAAAAAAATTTAAAAGTTGACTGTGGCATTCAGTGTTTATATTGAAGTCACCCTTACTCTACTTAATAACAGACTCAAAGCACATGAGCAGTGATGCTGCACTGTGAATACATCCAGGAGAAGTGATGAGTGCCTCTCTAATTATCAACCCTCATCTTCACAAGAAAGGTAGGCCCGGTAGAGTAGGATCTTGAGTGGGCTGGAGGATGGCTCAGCGGATGGAGTGCCTGCAGCGCCAACAAGGAACTGGAGTTCAGGTCCCCAGAACCCATGTAAAAGCCAGGCAGGTGTGCCCACTGCCTGTAATCTCCACTCTCAGGAAGCAGACACAGGTTTAGGGCGAGCTGGCTAGAGAAAGTCGCCAGGACTGGCAAACTCTGGATTCAGTGAGAGATGCTACCTCAGTAAATAAAGTGGAGCATGAACAAGGAAGACACTCAGTGTCAACTTCCGGCGTGTATGTGCACCCAAGTGCACAGATGAGCAAATGCACACCTCCCCCCCCCACACACACCGTGCACATGGACATTTAGAGAGAGAACCCAGGCACATGACTTCTGAAACAGTAATCCTCTCGTAACCCTTTCGCTTTCTTATTTGGATTTGGCTCTTGACCTCTTACGTGTCTAGTTTTTAAACTGAATTTTGTTTATAGGAAAATATAGTCTGTGTAAGATTTGGAACCTTGGCATCTCCCAAGGGTTTTTGAGGGAAACATCCCAGGAATGAGGGGTACAACTATACACTGTCCCTCTCAGCTTCCTCGGCTATATGTCCTGGTGCATTTCCTTATCGTGAAACTCAGCTCTCAAGGAACTCCCTTTGCTTGTAGCCTGACACATCTCAGTGGATACACTGGTGTAAATAAAAATACCCATAGTTGGTCCTGTTGTCTAGATGCTTTGTGTGCACATCCAGAACAACTGCTCTCCACCCACTAAAAGGGGTGCACATCGTGGGCATTGCCACTGCTGTAATGACAGCAGGTCATGAGGGATACAACACTTAGTAGCCAGGAGATGAAGATGTCAGCTGTCTCAATGCATAGACCCCCACCCCCACCCCCCGCCGCCACAGTAACCAGGTGCCCCATATCCTGCATGACCTCCCAAATGCATTTATAGACATATTACCGGGCATGCAGGGGTGGGGGAGGAAATCTCTGTATACTGTTGGAGTTGAAAAACCTAACTCCAATCAAGTCATTTTTTTTATGTGGATTTCTTTTTCCAAGAATGCAACTGCTGTGAGGAATGGATCTTTGCTGGTTTAAAAGTCCTCAGGGTTTGGTAAGATGGTTCAGCAGGTAAAGGAGCTTGCTTCCAAGCCTAAAGACCTGAGTTGGATCCCTAAGACCCCCAGAGTGGTAGAGAACTGATTCCTGCAAGTTGTCCTCTGACCTCCACACATGTGATGACATGCATCTTGAACATACATGAAGATAACTAAATTAATTAAAAAACCATTTGCAGTACCACTCTGCATTTGGGATGATCCTGTCAGCTTCAGCAATGCCTCTCAGCACCTCAGTTGCTTATACACATAGCTGCCCAGCTTCGTGGCTGAAATTACTGTACTCTCAATGGTCCCATGACTATGTATAAGTAGACGTATTTAGCCCCTATTTCCAAGGGTCATATATGGTTAAAGACCCAAAGTTGTTTAGTGAATATTAAATTACCTCTCATAGGCACAAAATTTCTTCACCCAAACCCTTCTACTTCACTGTTACAACCTAAGATATGTCCCTGGACTCACATGGTGTAAAGAAGAGAACTGACGTCTTTCTGTGGGTTGCCCTCTGACCTCCACACAGACTCCTCCACACGTGTGCATATGTACACATACACAGATACAAAACTAATAAATACAAGTGTAATGATTTTTTTAAAATAAACAAATAAGGTGGTGAAACCCTTGTCTTTAAAATTGTTCCTTTGTGCGTGTAGCTGAGGGAAGTCCTTCCTAGGGGCTTCCTGCCTGGTTTTGATTCTGTCGGCCTCTGGGCCAGGTGTTAATAGCCTGCAGTATTGAACTCCTACCCTCAAGTGAGATAAGCACATAGGCAGGGAAGTCACACTGTTTTTCAAAGATCATTCATTGCCTTCCTGCCCAAAGCAGACCTTCAAAAGCTCTCAGTGTAGTCCATGAGCGGAAAGAACTGGTGTTCACAAGCAAGACTCTGGATGTTGTGCATCCAGGGAGGGAGGGAGTGTTCCTGGAGTTCAGTGAAGCCCCTGACCTGGGTGCTGGAAGACGCTGGTTTGCTTTTGTCTTTTCTTTTCTTCTTCTTCTTTTTTTTTTTTTTTTTTTTTTTTTGAGACGGGATTTCTCTGTGTGTCCCTGGCTGTCCTGAAACTTGCTCTGTAGACCAAGCTGACCTCGAACTCAGAGATCCACCCGCCTCTGCCTCCCTAATGCATGTGCCACCATTGTTAGTTATTATGTGGTGCTGTGTTATTCATTAAGTGGCGCTGTTTACTATGTGAGAAAAGCCACGGGGTACCACAAAACCCACTATGAGAGTTTATTAGGGGCAGGAGACAGAAGGGGGTGCTTAGGCCTATGAAAAATGATTATGCAGGGAGAGAGAAAAGGGATAAGATGGAACTCACTTTTTACAGGTCCCCCTCCCCCTCGCAATGAGCATATGGGCTTACGTAGCTACACCACGCACAGATTACGTGACCACGCTGCATACAAATTATGTGATCATGCAGTGCAAGGTAGGACGTAAGGCCCTGGAATGACTAAGCCTCTTGCTTGGCTGCTAGACAGCGCATGTGCAGTCATGTAGCTGGGGGAGTGGCCAGGAATTCTATCAACCACTGCCTGGCTTAGACGCTGATTTTCATTTTATCATTCCTTGATTAAACCATGCTTTCTCCCTGAACCTATTTCTTCACCTTATGAAGGAAGCACTGGACTAGACCAGAAAACTCCTGCAAAATATTTTGAGAATCTGCAGGGACATTTTTTTTCTAAAGAGTTGGTGCACATTTAACTATATTATTGTTCTTTGACGATTTCATACAGTATATAATGTATTGTGATAACTCTCTCTTCTTCCTCCCTTTTATGCCCCTCCCCTCCCTATCAACTCTTCCCTAATCCCTACCATCCCCTTTCCCAGGTCCTTGACTTTTGAGTGTTTTTTGCGATCCACTTAGTTGAATCAGGCCCCTCCATGTGACCACGGGATTGGAACTATCCATTGGGGTCTGGTGGGGTTATCACATGGGTAGACAACCAAAGGTAATACTCCCTCCTCTCTGAACCTGTCAGTAGCAAATCTGTCAGCAGTGAGGGGTAGGGTCCCCTGAGCCATGTGAGGGTATTTTTGATGGTCAGAGGATAAGGTGGAACCCTAACAGATCTTGTGGGAGGGGGATCAAAGAGTTGTGACATCTTGTAGTGCCCAAGGCATCCTGAACCAACATTTTTCTTCTAGTTTTTCAAGTGTGTTAAATCGTTTCTAACCATCTGGGCCTGTGTTAGCTTTTTGGTTCCTGTAACCAAATGCCTGAGGGAAACAGTTAAAAGGAAGCAGGTTTTCTTCTGCTTCCTGGTTCCTGCTCAGGTGGGTTTCACTCCATGCTTGGCTGCATTCATGGTAAGGCGGAAGCATCATGGAGGGCACTCATGGCAGAAGAAGCCTGTTTCCATGATGGTGGACAGGATGTAGAGAGGGGGTCGGGAGCTTGGGCGGGAGCTGGGGCCGGGTCTAGCTTACAAGGCTATGCTTAAGTCACTGACCTACATTCTCCAGCTGGGACCAACCCCTAACATTTGAGCATCTCCCAAAATAACATCACCACCTGGGGTCGGAGTGGCTAACCCAGGGGCCTATGGGGGACAATTTCACATTCAAACCGTAACAGCGTATCAGACACTATTTTATTTAATATGTAAATTATTGACTTTATCAGCCCCAAGTTTTCTAGGAAAATAGGTACTACACGAATGGAAGAAGTGTGTTCCATGCGCTTGCAACTTTTCTGCGTCATTATTCCTTTTGACAAACCACATGATTGATGACAATGCCGTTCCTGGCGTTTGAGATGCCAATGTGCTGTTCTCCTGTTCTGCACCTGTGGGCATTGAATTCTTGTGATCCTACACCCATCATTAATGTGCTCCTTTAGCTGTTACGCTCAAATGTCAACCAGCCAGGGCGAGTGTAGACAATGCAAGCAGGTGCATGCATCTGATTCACACACTGCATTTTCCAGGGGGATTTGTTCACAAGCATTAACATATTGGAAATTCATCTTCTTTTGCTGTCAATTACCTCATTTCTCATCTCCATCATAGGGCACTGCATTATTTAAAAATACTGACTTAGGTTGTATGCCTGTAGTTTCATTTGAGAATAGCCAAGGGCTGTTTTTGATAAAGAATTTCCTAGACAGCTGGATCTGATAGGACTAAGAAACTTTGGACTGAATAATTAATTCCCAGCTCTTATATTTTAGAAAAGTGAAATAACAATCAACTCAACAGAAAGGCCACCAGAGCATCTAATAAGAGAAGAAACAGCACACTCCATGGAGAAGGTTCCCCACACCCTCATGGTGACAAGCCTTCCTCCCCTCCATGCCCTCCACACAGACGTGCTACTTATCCCTCTAGAACTTCATCCCGTCCCTCGAGTTGGGTCTGCCCTTAAAATCTCCCTTGGCAACTGTTGCTAGGAAGATGATGCCTCTTGACTTGACCTTCTGTGGTGATTTGACTAAAATGCCCCTCCCCCATAGGCCCATAGGGAGTGGCACTAATAGATGTGGCCTTGTTGGAGTAGGTGTGGCTTTGTTGGAGGAAGTGTGTCACTGTGGAAGAAGGCTTTGAGGTCTCATACGCTCAATCTAGGCCTAGTGGGCAGTCGCTTCCTGCTGCCCGAGGATCAAGATGTAGAACCCTCAGCTTCTTCTCCAGTACCATGTCTTCCTGCAATGCCCCTGCCGTGGTGATAATGGGCTAAGCCTCTGAACTGTAAGCCAGCCCCAATTAAATGTTTTCCTTTATAGGAGTTGCTGTGGGCATGGTGTCTCTTCACAGCAATAGAAACCCTAAGATGCCTTCCAAAGGCTTGAGGTCACAGGCAACTAGCTGTGGTTTCTCACATGCTGATGAGAGAATCATTTTTTCCCAGTAAAGTGATGGAGAAATAAACAAGCAACACAAATAGCAATGCCTACCCATAGGATGTCAGTGACGTCATGGAAGATGCAGTGGTTATGGCATTTTTTGGTAATTGCTATTGTCTACCATTCTGGGAAATATAGGAGACAACAACTAGCACAATCCAGACCCTTACAATAGACCATCCATGGTACTTCTTGTTACAAGGATGATGGAGACACTGTAAGATCTGCTAATTTGGCCCTTCTTGGCAAGTCTGTTCTCAGAAGCTAGCCTGGGTCTTCTAGGCAGGACAGCGCAATGGTCACAACTTCTACTTTGGCTGATTCATTCCTTTGATGTAGCTGAATAGCAGTGCTGATTACGACACTGATAATGATGGCTGTCCTTTGTTGGGGGATACTTCCTCTGTTTCTGGCATTGTCTGAAATGTCTTACAGGAATTGCATCCTTTAATCGTTCAGCAGCCCTGGGAGGGTGATATCACCAACTTCTTTTTCTGTTGCACTGTTAAAGAAACTGAGTGCTTAGAGATTAAATGGCCTGTCCAACCACACCCAGCCAAAAGCAGCTGGTAGGATCTGACTTCAAGTCTGGTGGGTTCCGAGGCTGGCCCAGGAATCTCAGGGCTGGTGCTGGCCTGCTATTGTCTGTCTTATCGTGGATTCTAGGCCATGTTCAGGGCTTTACTTGCTTTTGATTAGAATAGATGCAGGAAATGGTGCAGGAAGATTCATTCATTCTTCACCTGTTGAACCCACACCTCTGCTTGTTCACTGGGAACCAGGGTAAGACCCTAATCCTTTTCTGGCAGTTCGGGGTGAGACTCTGTGGAGAACCAAGTGCCCACTGAAGGCCGGTCTTGGAAGCATGCTGTCTTCTTTTTTCTTCCTTCCTGAGACAGGGTTCTCTGTGTAACACCTTTGGCTGTCCTAGAATTCACTTTATAGACCAGGCTGGCCTTGAACTCACAAAGATCCACCTACCTCTGCCTCCTAGTGCTGTGATTAAAGTAGTGCACTACCACTCCCAGCACATGCTGTCTTTTTGATACTGTTGGGTTGACTGGGGGTAGGGGTGTGAGAATCTCCCAGGTGTGTATCCTAGACTATAGGGAGATGCTTTACATCACAGTGTCCTCAGGAAACATTGGTTCATCGTGTTACTTTTCACCTCCAACCACGGTTCCCAGGCTAAGATGCAGCCCTTAGGATCAAGGGGCAGAGCACCAAGTATACTTCAGCAGCCATTTACCTGGGGCCACGTGGTGTCTCCTGCCTGCAGACTGTCATGGACACAGCTGTGCGGGCTTTGCATGTGATGGGGAAGATGGCTGCGTGAAAGGGTAGCGTTGGCATGTGCCCCTTTTGTATCCTCTTTACATCTACCTGACCTCAGCAAGGAACTCAATGCAGGCTGCTGAATCTGCTGTGAGCATCTGACATTTCTCCTGCACTCCATTTGTTCCTGCTCAAGGAGGGCTTTGAGACTAAAGGAATTGAATCAGAAGACACAGGTAACTATAGGCAGAGTCTTCAGCTGTGATGCAGGGGGCGTGATGGGCTGCAAAGGGCAGAGACCGAACGATCGCTTTCCGGCTCTTCACTGCAGATGCCCATTGGCCGCTCCAGCACCACAGGCTCCTTTCTACCCACAGGCCCACTGTCTATCAGCTTCCCATCGCAGCCTCTGCCTTAACACACATGCATGCTGGACTAGACCCAAAGAGACGCCAGGCTGGCACTTCATGGCCTGTGCGCTGGCCTGACCTCCCTCCTGCCTTCTCTCCTCTCCCGCTTCTTCCATCCTCTCCCCTTTCTTTTCCCTCCCTTCTCTTTTTCTTCCTCCCCTTTCCTGCCTCCTTCCTCCCTTCTCTCCTCTCTCCTTCCCGTCCTTCTTTCTCTCCCACCCTCCTTCCTTCCCTTCTTCCATCGCTCTCTGTTTTTCCTTGCTCACTTATACTATAGGACACTGTATATGGTTTACGTGTTAAGTGTTAACCCACTTGCTTGTTTGTGCCTAGCATCTCTGAGCTTAGCTTTGCGTGGGATGACTTTTTAGTCTTCATTTGTCATCCAGCAGTGCTCTAACAAGTGGCTAAAGGTTATTTGGGAGGCTGAATTAAGCCTAGCTTAGGTACTTTTCTAGACCTGGTGATTGTGGTCTGCTATGGACTGAAGGCAAATCTAGTCCCTACCTCTGCTGCATCACTACACTGTCAGGCTAAAAAGCCTGTCCCCTCCAGTCAGTGGGGGGCATCTGCTGCTGAGTGAGAAGGCACAGATCCACTGACCTAATCATCCAGGATGTGGGATTTGACACCATGATGCTGTGAACATGGAAAGAGGATCAACAGGTCTCTGGGGCTGGGATCTGGGAGAATTTCTTGGTTCCCACTTCAGCCCAAATTCTAACAGTGACAGTGGCAGATGCATGGTAGAATGTAGAGGGACTCTGGGAACATCACCTGACCTTGAGACATCCAGGACACTTTTCCATGCTTACTACTGAAATCAAATCAGTGTTTTCAAGAGCAGCAAGAGAATCAGGACAGAGGCATAAACATCCCCATCATCTCAGAGGACTCTGGAGCTTGCTCACTTGTCAGAATTACTAGTGAGTTGAAGGAGACCGCATTCCTCGACCTCCTGATCCTGCAGACATTCTTTTTTGATGCTCATGGCATTTAAAGTCACAGATGGTTGGAAAGGCTTGGGCAGCCTTGGCATTTTGTCATCTCTGTTTTGGGAATTGTATTTAAAAATCTCCAGGTAAAATGCCCCCTTGTATTTTGGCTATTTCTCCATTGATGTAATTGGCACCCGATCTCTGCGAGAATGGAGTCTAAATGGGCTCTTGGCACTAATAAATAAATCCATCCTAATGTCCTTGGGGTTGGAGATATACGGGCACAAACCTAGACTTTGCTTCCACGCAACTCACATACCAGTGGTGTGGACCTCTCTTAAGGTGATTCCAGGACTGGAAAGAGAGGTGCAGAGACTTGTGTCTGAGCTGTTCTGGGACCATGTGGTGGAGTGGCAGATGGTGGGAAGGAAGGTTTCCTGGAACAGGAGTGGCGGGCTAAGTCACCAGCTAGGCCAGGAGGCTGGGAAGAGAACAATGTGGGTAGAAAGAAGGGCCAGGGATGCTGCACAATTGCCTAATGCAGATAGCTCTTGAATTGTGAGACTCGGCCAGCATCTCCCCGTGTGACGCTGTCAGGATCTCTTCTCCGGCCGCTCAGCTGATCTTCCGGGTGTTTTTCTGTTCACTTTCCCCTCTGTCCCGTAGAAACACGCAGGCTGCTGGGAATAGGATTAGCAGAAGAGATGTTGAAAAGTTCCCCAAGAAGAGACAGCCAAGCCCGGGAAGATAAATGCACACTAATCACCCTGCCAAATGTCTGTGGCCCCAGAGGCTTCAGGTGACAGTGTATATCACAAGGCAGAGTTCACCTTCCCCAACTCCCTTTCAAAAGAGTGTATCACAGAGCTTATTATAACCTAGGGGCTCAGGAAAGTGGAAACGGAATGAGATAGGGTCACTGATGCCACACGAGGACCGCTGGGAGCCATATCGTTGCTATGAAGAAAATTTATTTTAAAAAATATGTTCAGGGTCAGGGATGTTGCTCAGCTGATAAAGCTAGCCTGGCATGAATGGAGCCTGGGGATGAATTCCCAGTTACGGGTAAACCAGGCGTGGTGGCACCTACCTGTAATCCCAACAGTTAGGAGACAGAGGCGAGGGTCAGAAGTTCAAGGTCATCCTCAGCTACACAGCAGGTTTGAATCCAGCCTGAGATACATGACTCTCTAAATAAATAGATAGATAGATAGATAGATAGATAGATAGATAGATAGATAGATAAATATGAAAAGAAAGCAAGAAAGCAAAAGAAGATGTTTAAGTGAACCAGAGAATAAAACAAACCAACCCCTCATGTTTGTAGATCCCTTCACCATTTAAAAACCAGTTTTTCACCTTTATATAGATTAATGTTCAGTCTGCAGATGTGAGATGAGGGTGTGAGGAGATGGAGTTGATTGCTGTCAATGGATCCCAACCTGAGCCAGTGATGGGACTCAGCTCTCATAATCCCACTGTACCATACTTCCCCAAACCTCCACACAACGTGTTTCCTGCAAAATTGCTTCATGGCTGTGTTCTCCAGAACCTTCTGCTTCAAGATGAAATGAGCTCTCGGTTAATGTTGTTAAAATTCATCTTTCAAAAGTGTGTTATACGCATGTGTGAAAAAATGTCACAATAAAGAGCATTACTTTGTACAATTAATATGTACCGGAAAAAAAGAAATCTTAGTACATTTGAAAAATTGCCACTCAGTTCTTGACTCAAAATTCTGCTAACTTCAATTTGAACCATTATGAGGTTCACCTTGGTTTCTAGTTGATTTTCTGAACCTTGGTGATCTCATCATGGTAACTCGAGGAGAAGGCCTTGGGGTGAGGGCTGTGTTTTAGTGTTCTTTTCAGCTTTTTTCACCCAAGAGCCACCAAGACATCAGGTTTCCAGCGGGAAAGGGAGAAGGGGAGGAAGGGGAAAGGCCCTGTGAGGAAGCTGAGCACTTGGGAGGTGAGAAGGGGTTTCCTATGGCCATCAGAAAAACACAGATATTTACATTACAATTCATAACAGTAGCAAAATGACAGTTATGAAGTAGCAAGGAAATAATTCTATGGTTGGGGGTCAGCACCACATGAGGAGCTGTGCTAAAGGGTCACAGCATTAGGAAAGCTGAGAACCACTAAGCTAGAGGAAAGACTGAGCATGTCTTCACTCACAGAACTCCCTGGCTTTGGGTGTGGCCTGGGCTGGATTGGCTGAGGAGTTACAATCACACCTATGTCCTATTTGACTGAGGCTGAAGGGGTTGCAGTGTGTAACGGTGACTCTGGAAGTCCCCTGAGGAGAAATGTCTCTGAAAGGCAGAGACATGTTGTCCCTGATAGGTGTGGTTTTCCTGAAGGGTAACAGAACTGTGGAAAGTACTGGAATGAGCAAGCCCATACAGTCCCTACCACTTCCAACAGCACCATGGTAACTGTCTCCTCCACTGTCCCTACCACCAACAGCTGCTCTATCTACACCACCATATCCAACCGCCGGCACCGCCTCTAACACCACCATTAATTACTTCTGCCATTGTTGCTGTCTCCACCACCGCCTCGGTTACCACCTACAGCCTCCTCATGTTTACTGACACCACCACCTTCGCCATTGCCGTTATCACCACCAACCACCATGACCGTCATCACAGTACACCACTACCACCAGCACCGTGATCACCATTACCTTCATCATCATCACTGTTCCCTTCATCTCCACTTCTACCTCCATCATGGTCGTCTGGGTACCGTCATCACCACCGTTATGTTATCGTGGCCACCATCACCTCTACCAAACGATCATCACCACCATCACCATTACCTCTGTCATCACCACTACCACCACCACCATCTTTACAACCACCACCATCTCCATTACCATCTACTCTCCTACCTTCACCACCACCATCACCATCATCTCCACCCACTCTTCCCCCACGGTAACTTCCACGACTGTAATCACCACCATCACGATTACTTTCATAACGATCATCACCAATTTCACCATTATCTCCACCCCCCGCCTCCACCACCCCCCCCTTTGACATCACTACCATCACCACCTTCAGTATTTTTATCTTTACCAACACCTCCACCACCAGCGTTACCATCACCACCGTCATCACCGCCCCTGCTTTGCCATCACCCTTTACCAGGCCCTTTTGTGGCAGTCCTATGTCACAATGCAGGGAACCGCGTCTCAGGCTAAGTGGTTTGTTCAAGCCCCTACGAGCAGCAAGCTGGAGAGCCAAGGTTTCATCCCGGGTCTGTACGAGGGAGGTGGCTCAGCAGGCTGCGTTGTTGGGTGTGGACTACGTGCTGGGTCTCAGTTTATGTGTAGCTAGGCGCCTCTTTGTTTGGGTTTGAGAGGCTCCTTGTGGGCTATGACCAGGACTGACAATCTGCTTCCCTTTCTTTTTCTGACTTTCTTTCACACATTCTGGATCATATGTCTTTTCTGGTCAGAACAAATAAAAATGTTTTATGTCCCTCCTCCGTTTTTTTCTGGGCTTTGGATGTAAGTGTTTGCACACAGTTCTGGAAGCAGATGGAGCCTGATAGAAACCCATGCGATAATTCAAATTCAGAAGCTCGATGAAAGCACTTGCATGCATAGATATCTCTGAGAATCTGAAAGACTGAGAGACACCTAGATAAAGAGAGAGAAAGAGACACACACTGATTGTGAACCTTTGTGTTTCAGAATCCAGGCATGCCAGGACCCCCGGCCTTTCAGTGGCTGGAGGTTTTCTAATTTATGGCAAGTCTAGGTGACTGGGTGCTGCTTTCTCCCCAGCACTGACACACACACCTGCAGACTCTACAACAGGCCTGGCTTCTCTTCAGGCGGGGCGGATAGAACTCCTTCCGTGAAGAGTCCATGGCTCCATGCCAGAGTCAGGCTGTCTACAGGAAATAATACCACATCGTCAGGAAAGGGATTGTTTGAGGTGTGGGGTGCAGATGGGACCCCCACCTTGGTCTTATGTCAGACACAAAGTATCCTCCTCCTGCTGACCTTGAAGTGAGTTCCTCCCTTTTCCTGTAGAGGAAGAGCAGACTAGGGCTTTCTGGACACAGTTAACGGTTTCAGATCCCTGCCTTAGAAAGTTCCCAGAGTCTGGGTAAAACGTTTGTTTTCACTGAAAAATGAATTGTTGGTATTTCTTCTTAAAAGTAAGAGTCAGTCTTATTTTTCAACATGAAATTCGGAAGCACGTCGTTATGAAATAGGAAAACAGAAGTTCAGGCGTAAGTGGTTGATATGGAAACACACTGGCTCCCCTGCCCTTTCCTGGTCAGCTGTCTTAGGTTCAGGGGTGGTTCTGGGAGTGGCAGGGATGAGCACACGTGACCAGGGTCCCTTGTGCTCTACCTGTGGCAGCAGATGACTTGCTGGCTCGGGTCCTGTGGTGTGGAAGTAGAAGACATTGGCACACTGAGTGGTTCACCAGGTCCAGACCTCTTCTCAGGCCATACCATTTCATCCCCACAACAACCACACCAGGGAGGGGCTATTTCTTTGTCCTCTCTACCCTCATGTGGTGTATCCTATCACCCAATCTCCATCCCACACCCCCACCCCAGAGGAGACTAGTCAGAAGCCATTAAGAAACCACAGTGTGGGATTTGAACCTGGGTCTTTGGAGTTCAAAACTGCTATATTGTGTTGCTGTCCTGGGCTAGGCAAAGCAGGAGTCCTCAGGCAACACAGTAGGGTGGGTGTGTGTGTGGGGGGTGGGGGGATGAGGAAAGGGCTCCTTTTCCTCTGACCTCTCTCCTAAGCCCAGCAGAGCAGGCACACCACAGGCATCTGCCTTTGATTGGAGCCGGCAGAGACAGGGAACATACCTGTGGTCCAGAGCCTCCCTCCTACCCCGAGAAATGCCGTTTACAGATGGAGAAGAGGAGAAAATATGAGAAGACAGGAAGCTGCAAATTCAACCGATGCACAGTAGCATCCTGGGAGGTAGGGTCACAGCCCACTGAGAGCAAACAGCCCGAGCCACAGGTTGGAGTGTAAACACGGAGGCATTGAAGCCTGGTTTGCTTAGAAGGACCACAAGGGCTGGGGCTGGGGAGGGAGAGGTTTGCCTGGTGTGCGGTGGCCCATGAGGGAGCCCTGTCTGGGAGAACAGGCTTCTGAGCTGAAAAGAAAACAGGAATATGTCTTTCAGAGCTGGCCTGGGGACATCATTGCCTTCTGATTTGGCTTCCCACTGGCCCAAATGCAAAGCCCTAGGGACCGGGGCAGCAGAATCAAGGAAGAACTCGCTGGCTTCGAGCAACCCCAAGAAGACACTCAAGGAATCCTATGAATCAATTCAGGGGATTGGAGACCTGGGCTAGCCAACGCTTTCCTCTTTGCCTTCTGTAGTTAAAATTGATGTTATTGAGCTGTGTCGTGGCTGGGAAAGAGGCCTCCCAGGGCTCCGTCCAGGGTGGGGACTGGCTATCTGACCCCCAGGCAGAAGAAGTAAAACTGGGGGTTTTATTGTAATCCCTGATCCAAGTGTGACCGGTTTCTTTATGAGAAGATTGGGACAGATAGACACTCACAGGCAGAAGCTGGTCATTTGAATGCACAGGGACGAAGCCTTTGAGAGAGCAACCCGCCAATATCTTGACCTTGATCTTCTAGCCTTCCCTATTATAAGAACAATACACGTCTTTCGTTCAAGCCATCCTTTTTGTGGTCCAACAAACTAAGACAGCTCTACAGTCATGACCCTGGATCTGCCTAGACAGAAGGGGTCGGCCAGGGCCTGAGGCTGTGACTCTGGGGGCTCCAGAGTGGGCTGGACAATCTTAGGATTGGTAAACAGTCAGCTGGGACAGTCAAAAAAGGCCTCCTGGAGGTGGGGCTGACTCAACTTTCATTTCCTGATCTCTAAAATGGGCAAAGCAGGAGGAGTTCCTCCCTCCAGAGCTGGCTGTCAGGAGCAGGATGAGGGGATTCACTTACAGCATCAGGCAAGGCCATCTTGGTCTCTCAAGTCAGGGTCTGTCTGTTCCATAGCACCAGAGCCAGTCATGAAAACTCCAAGTCCTCAACAAAGCAGGGGCAGCTTCAATACACATGCTGTTTGTTGCACTGGACCAGACCTTCAATGCCCTGCTAGACTCCACTGCAGGCCAAAGCCCTCACCTGGGATATGAGGGCCAGGGGACTGCCTGTTGCAGCCTTGGTTTTTCTACTTGTCACTTACTTGTGTCTTTATCTGTGCGCTGGAGATGGGGCAGCCAGTGCATACTCAGCTTCACCTTAGCAGGGTGTTTAATTTTCTCTGCTTTGTACGGGGCTTTGTCTGCTCCCACGTAGGTGCCCTGGCTGGGCCAGGTCTGTTCTAACAGTCCTTGTGCTGAGCAGTTGACCAGAATGCCTTGCGTCCGGGACGCTATCGGGAAGGATGTCAGTGAGGACACTCTAAGAGGAGGCTCCAAGAAACAGGTCTGGGAGGGCTGTCATCAACAACATGCAGACTTTTAATTCTGCCTTAGCTTCCTCTTCTGTAATAAAATGTAAACCATCATTGTACTCACCTCATGAGCCCATTCGAGGGTAAAATGAGTGAGGACATACTATGCCCTCTGACTGGTATCCAGCCGAAATCAAAAGGTCAGTAAGCACCGGCCTTTCTTTCTGTTGTCTGTGAAGAAGGAAAGACTGTGTTCTCCAACCTCCAGGAGGCCCAGAGTGCAGCAACATGTTCTGCAGTTAACAGCGTTTGTGACCCACACAGTTTGGTTTATTTCTAGGCTGCCTGCTTAAAAAAGTCTCTTTTGGTGACCCGGAGAGCGGTTAGACACTGGCGAGCTACAAATGCCGGCTTCGGTACCGCTTACCTGGAGGGGACATCACCTGCTGGGAACATTTGGTCAGGCCCAGAGAGGCTTTCGGTTGTCACAGCTGGCAAACGTTGGGGATGCTAGAGGCATCTAGAGAACTGGCGCTGAGGGTGTGTAAACATCCTACAGTGCGCAGCCTAGCTCCCAAGAAAGAGTCATTTGACCTCAGATGTTCAAAGTGTTGCTGCCCTGTGACCTCCACAGCAGGCAACCTCGACAGTGGAAAAAACCTGGCTGAGGGCCAGAGGAAGAGGGCTCGCTTTCTGAGTCGGAGGCCAGCACCTATTGTTTGCAAGCATTTAAGGTCTCCTTAGGAAAGCTGCTGTGAAGGATTAGAGACCACTATACACTGGTAACTGAGAAGCATTGACTTTCCTCTCCTGTCTTCCAGGGACAGCTGTCTTCCATTCTCTGGTCAGCCTTCTGTACAAGCTGGGAGACTCTTCGTGTGTTTAATTTCCCATATCTGGTCTCATTTTCAATTATTTAATCATCTCTGTGGTATTCTGATGAAGTCTTCTGTTGTGGACCAGATTGAGAGTCTTCCAGAGCCCAGGAATGGAAGAATTCTTACACAAGCCCCATCCCCACCCAACATTCCCAAAGTACACATGCTGGTATGCCCTGGAAGTGGCGAATTCATCTGGTTGACACCTGGGAGGCCTGGCTGTTGCTCAGACTTACATCTGCTTTCTTCTTCTTCTTCTTCTTCTTCTTCTTCTTCTTCTTCTTCTTCTTCTTCTTCTTCTTCTTCTTCTTCTTCTTCTTCTTCTTTTGTTTTTTTGGGACAGAGTTTCTCTGTATAGCTTTGGAGCCTGTCCTGGAACTCACTCTATAGCCCAGGCTGGCCTCGAACTCACAGAGATACGCATGCCTCTGCCTCCCGAGTGCTGAGATTCAAGGCGTGCACCACCACCGTCCGGTGCCACCTGCTTTCTTTACATATTTGTCCCCCTTCTGGTTAGGCAATTTCTCTTTCTCCCAGTTTCTATAAGGAGTAATCATCAATGATAATTGATAAGGAGACAGAATTTTGAAAAAGAAGTCAAGAAACAAACTATAAGCAAATGGCACACATAACCTGTGCTTAAAAATAAAACAAAATGGAAGAAAGCCTCAGGGAGACTTGTGGTAAGAAAGAGGAGAAAATAGAGAATCGTGTAGGAACTCGCAGGGCAATGTTGGGTGCTAAAAGACAGCCTTACAGTGCCCCAGAGAAGGGAGGTGATAGGATGGGGAAGCAGCTTGGTCATGTGACTCTCAGCAGCTCAGGCTGATCTGTCTTCTGAATCTGCAGCGTGAGCCATGAGGGTCTGTCTAGCTCCTTGGCAGGAAGCTGCAGAAGAGGGCAGCCACCAGAGCCTGGGGTGTAGGACCAGAGGGACCTTGATGTAATGATAGCGTCACTACTTACTGTATTGAACGACCAGGGGCAAATGACCTCCCTTTTCTAGACTCCAGTTTTGCAAAGGTGATGTTAAGTGGATGGTACTAACCATCCCACTTCATAGGGGTCTATTTTAGAGGGAAATATATTAAACAGTGAACACAGCACTGGGCGCGTTCTACATGCTCAATCTATGTGGCTGATGCTGAAGATGATGTTCATAGTGGTGATCACATGACTGTGTGCTCCTACATATCTGCCTTGCTTATTTATTTATTTTTTCTGGCTGTTTGTATGTGTGTACGTGACAACACCTGAGAAGTTAGAGAACATATTTATTTACATGCATATGTACATATATATGTAATGCACATGCATATGTATGTATGTACGCACACATCAACACATATATATGCATGCATTTTAGCTTTTCTCATCCATTTAGTTGTGTCCTGGAGCTAATCTGTGCACATCACTTTCCAACTCTTACTTGGCTTGATGACATTATGTTGGGGCTTGGCCACGGTGGGGATATGTTGAAGTGTGGAAATTGGCAAGCCTGTGCATCAAGAGGTTTTTTTTTTTTTTCCCCTCAGACAGCCAGTTTACCAGGACCATTGCTTATATGTACCTTGAATTTCCAAGTAGACTGTGAATTTCTTTAGCACTCAGGATGTGCCACAGACACCCTTTGATCCCCACAGGGCCTCACACGTGTCTTTTGTACAGTAGGCTTCAAAGGATGGTTGAGTCAATAGGCCAGAGGGGGAGTGGATGAAAGCCCCAGAGGAGATCGCTGAAGTGGGCTCGGGAGGGGCAGAGAAGTTGCTCCAGAAAAGCCGGCAGGCAGCAGCTGGAGCGGGAGATCAAGGAGGGTGTGGTTAGGATGGGTAAAAGGTTTGGTGACAGGCAAGAAGGGTTCATCAACCAGAGTTCAGAAAGAGAATGAAACCCAGGGTGAGAAAGGATTCCATATGACATCAGATCACTGCACGCAGAGTGTGTCTTGAGTTCTCTTCTTTTAGATGAGGACATTCAAGAAAAGCTGAGACAACTAGATAATTGGTCAAATGCAATCAATCCAATACTTAAAAAATAGTTGATGGGCAAAATAAACCAGCTGTGTTATAACTACCTTAAGGAATGCTTCCAGGTCACATAATTCAGGAAGTGCCTGTGGAAGTTTGAATGTAATCTGGCCCTGTAATCTCATAGGGAGTGGCACTATTAGGGGATGTGGCTTCTTGGAGTGGGCGTGGCCTTGTTGGAGGACGTGTGTCACTGTGGGGATGGGCTTTGAGGTTTCCTATGCTCAGGATACCACCCAGTGTCTCAGTTGACTTCCTGTTGCCTGCAAGATGTAGAACTCCCAGCTACCTTTCCAGTACCATGTCTGCCTGCATGCCGCCATGCTCCCCACCATGGTGATAATAGACTGAACATTTGAAACTGTAAGCGAGCTATCTCAGTTAAATGTTTTCTTTATAAGAGTTGCCATGGTCACGGTACCTCTTCCTAGCGATAGAAACCCTAACTGAGACAGTGCCAATGATGAGCATTTGGAACAATGATAAACTTGGAAAATTGGCAGCGTTCTTCATAACATGGTTAGATGAGGGAGGTTAGAAGCAGTACATATGACCTCATTTTTGCATAAATACGTATGTTTAGAAGTATGTCTGGAAGGTTGCACAGTAAAACACTAAGGTAGTTTATTTTTGGACATTTTCTGCACTTCGGTAGAAAATTTGGATGATTTTTCTACCCTTTTTGCTTAAAGGAATTTCCAACTTTTTCTATTACAGTACTTCTTTAATTAAAAATTAATTGTACTAGTTAAAATTTTTTCCACATTAATCTCTGTACGCGCGCGCGCGCGCGCACACACACACACACACACACACACACACACACACACATATGTTAGCAAAATGTTAAAAATAGACCTTGGGCTAACGAATAAAAGTTACCTTTGACTTACAAATTTATCCATTCTAAAAAACAAACAAACAGCCCCCTCCCCCAAAAAATCCCGTATATCACTACAAAGAGTCACAGTTGTATTGTTGGATACTTTGGGGACTGCCTTGACAGAGGGATGTCAGTATTGTATATTGAGGCTGCCTTGAAGAATGAAGGAGTATGCATCAGGATTCTGGGTGGATGTTGCATTGTTGAATGGGGACCCACAAAGCAGCTAAGACTGTCCAGAGGGCCACAGGCATGAAAGAACAATTCTAGATTTACCAGCCTCAGAGAAATGTGGATCTGGCTCTCTGAAGACATCTTTACTCCAGGGTAGCTCTGCCACATGCTGTCTAATGAGTGTCAGGTTTTAGGATGTAGGCAAGGTTTCCCATAGATGAAAGATGCATGTCTGTCCACCGTGAAGGAATAGCTGGTAGGAAGTAGGGGAGTGAGAGTTCCAATAAAGAGTCGGAGTCATGGGTGGGCAGGCTTGGGGAGAGCCTGGTCAGTGCTGACTCAGTTTCAGTGGAATTGGGGAAGTGTTGGGAACTCTCTCCTTTTCCATTTCCCTGAGAGGTAGCACGATGGGTAGGCCGAGGAAGAGGCAGACTCCAGAGTTAGAATGAAGAGGTTTAAGCTCTGGTTCTGTGCACTTTTGGGCTAAGTTTCATAACCATCTCTGCCTCCATTGACCAGCCTGTGAGATGGAGGCAGCAAGAGTCTCTGTCTTATGAAATTAGTGTGAGGATGAAATGAGGTAATCGGCCTGAGGCGCTCAGAGCCCACCTGGCTCTCAGAAGGTGCTGTGGGAATATTCCACGTGGTGTAACCCTCTGTGTGCCCTCTTCTTCCAGGATTGGTGGGCCAGGGATTAAACATGTGGGGCCCAGTTTCAGACAAATTAAGTAGTGTTACCTGTGGGTTGTTTTGTGTGTGGGAGGGGGAAGGGTCTTAGAAGGAGGACATGTTGAGATGGGGAGATGGCTAAGTGGATACACTTGCTGAGCAAGCATGAGAACCCGAGTTCAGATCCCCGAATCCATGTGAAAGCCAGATGTGGCAGTGTAGGTTAATAATCACAGCATGTCTGCACCAAGGTGGGAAGTAAATACAAGAGAATTCCCATCAGCCCGAGAGCCAGCAAGCCTGATGTATACATAGGGGTCAAGAAGAGAACCTGCCTTAAAGAAAGAAGGAACCGAAGACCAATACCTGGGGTTGTTACCCTTTACACATGCGCCCACATTCACATTCACATTCATAAACCCACATTCACAAACATAAACGTACACACACATACATCACACACCTACAAAGACTTAAAAGTTAATAAATAAATAAAATAGGTGCTTTACAAAGGCTATAACCTCCCTTAATTCTCCCCTTCTTCTCTTAATGTTTATTTATTATCATTGTGTGTGTGTGCATGTGATATGTGGCTTACTGACATTGTGTGTGTGTGTGTGTGTGCATGTGATATGTGACTTATTAACATGTGTGTGCATGTGATATGTGAATTATTATCATTGTATGTGTGTGTGTGCATGTGATATGTGACTTATCATGTGTGTGCCTGTGATGTATGTTTATTATCATTGTATGTGTGTGCATATGATATGTGACTTATTATCGTGTGTGCATGTGATGTATGATTTATTATCATTGTATGTGTGTGCGTATGATATGTGACTTATTATCATTGTATGTGTGTGCATGTGCTGTGTAATTTATTATCATTGTGTGTATGTGGGTGTGATGTGTGACTTACTATCATTGTGTATGTGTGTGCGTGCATGTGATATGTGACTTATTATCATGTGTGTGCCTGTGATGTATGATTTATTATCATTGTATGTGTGTGCATGTGATATGTGACTTACTATCACTGTGTATGTATGTGTGTGTGCACGTGGTATATGACTTATTATCATTGTGTGTGTGTGCATGTGATATGTGACTTACTATCATTGTGCATGTGTGTGTGCACATGTGATATGTGACTTATTGTGGGTGTGCATGTGCTGTGTGATTTGCTATCATTGTGTATGTGCATGAGATGTGTGTTTGGGTGTGTGTGCTACAGAGCACACGTGGAGGTCAGAGGACAGCTTTGTGTGTGGAGTGGCCTCTCTCCTTCTCCCACATGTGTGCCATTCCCTGCTGAGCCATTTTCCAAGCCCCTCCTTCCTCTCTGGGTGGAGTCCTATTGACTCCTCCCCCCATGTGCATCTTAGACGCTCGGATCCTATCCTTAAAAGGTTTGACTAGAGCATTTTCACGCTTTCTTAGTGAAATCAGCCTTTTTCTCCAAAGGTTTTTCCATCAGCTGCTATGACAAGAAAAAAAAAGAAGCCAGACATCACTCTTGATGTATTTGTACAGAATGTGTAAAGTACTTGTGTGTTTATCATTTAATCAGCTGTCAGGGCAGATAGGATTTTTTTGAGGGCAGTACCTCACCCCTGCATTCAGATACGTCTTGTTCTGGGTCACATTCTCACGCTGACTTTAGGGATATATGTGTGCTTTTTTTTCTGGAAGTGGACTCATTGGCTCAAAGAGCACAAAGACAGAACCTCTCCTCACAGTTCATATCAATTTTCACCCCCACATCCAGCATGCACGGCTCTCATTTTCTCATGTTTTGGCAGCAGTTCTTAGTTTTTACTAGTTGGATGGATTTAAACTACCCCACCATTTAAAGTATCGTCTTTCCCATATACTAATGTGGTAGGTTGTTTTTTCACATGTTTACTTTCCATTTCTATTTATTCATATTTATATGGTCATATTCTGTGGTTATTTTCTTTTGGTATGTTAAATTGATATAGCCTAGTACTCCAGCTAAAATCTTCTACTGTGTATTTTGGAGTAGTTGTAATTACTGAGTTCATCATCTCAGTTTCTAAAATTTAACTGTAGGGGTTCTGCAAGATGTCTCAGCAGGTAAAGGCATTTGCTTGCTATTCTGGCAACCTGAGTTCAGTCCCCATGTGCTGGATAAGTTTATGTCAGGTTGACACAAGCCAAAGTAATTGGGTAACCTCAATTGAGAAAATGCCTCCATCAGATTGGCCTGTGTTGCTTTTTATTATTATTATTATGAATTATTATTATTACTGATGATGATGATGATGATGATTAATATGGGAGGGCCCAGCCCATTGTGGGTGATGCCATCCTTGGGCTGGTGGTCCTGGGTGCTATAAGAAAGCAGGCCAAGTATTGCTGCTTAGGGGACCAGCCTCCAGCAGGACAGGGCTCATACAAGCCAGTAAGCAAGACTCCTCCGTGGCCTCTGCATCTGTTCCTGCCTCCAGTTCCTGCCCCGATTTCCTCTGATGATGCACTTATAGGTTATAAGGTGAAATAAATTGATTCCTTCCCAAGTTGCTTTTGGTTGTAGTGTTTTATCACAGCAATAGAGAACCAAACTAGGACACATATAGTAGGAGAGAACCAATGACTACAAGTTGTCCTCTGACCTCAACATGCTGTCCCACGTGCACACAAAAACTAACCATAAAAAAAAAAATTAGCTGGGCAATGGTGGCGCATGACTTTAATCCCAGCACTCGGGAAGCAGAGGCAGGCAGATCTCTGTGAGTTCCAGGCCAGCCTGGGCTACAGAGTGAGTTCCAGGAAAGGCGCAAAGCTACACAGAGAAACCCTGTCTCGAAAAACCAAACCAAACCAAGCCAAACCAAACCAAACCAAAACAAAACAAAACAAAGCAAAAATTAAAACCAGTTTTGGAATAATACCAATTTAGACTATTAAAATTTTGTTCTGCAAGATCTTTCCTCTCTTCCTTTATGCTATAATTGTCACAGATTTTGTGCATTTGGTGCCCATCAATACTGCACATTTATAATCAATCCAGTCTCATCCATCTTTATTGAGGTCTAATAGGAAGATATGAAATTGTGTCTTGACTGTAAACAGTGTGATGTTTTGATGTACTCATTTGGGAGATAATTACTATTATGGCCCTAATTAGCATCCATCGAATTATGTAGTTGCCTTTAGCGTGTGTGCGTGTGCGTGTGCGTGTGCGTGCGTGTGCGTGTGCGTGTGTGTGTGTGTGTGTGTGTGTGTGTGTATGTGTGTGTGTGTGATGACTAAGATCTTAACTGGTTTCAGAAGGAAATCACACTAAGTGAAACAAGCCATTCAGAACGGCAAACGTGACTTCATCGTCACAAGTGGAACCTGAAGCAGTTGGATCCACAGAGCACAGGGTAGAAGACACTGGAAATGGTGGCTGAGAGGGCTCACACTGTAGTCATAAGATGACCAAGTTCTGGAGAGCACAGTGGCTACAGTTATTAACAACATTTAATCGCATTTGCAGTAAGATTGTAAAAATAGTTTTTACGGTCTATAAACTTTTGCTATGGCCTGAGTGTTTATGTGCCTCTCCTCCCTGATCCTAATGGGACTGTATTCATAGACCGAGCTTGTGAGAATTCTCGGAAGGTCAAGTAAGGCCATCTCTGTAGGGATGTAATCTGGTAGAGCCGGTGTCTTTATTGGAGAAAGAGACCCTGTAGAGACATAGCAACGAGGTGGCCGTTTCCAAGTGCAGGGGAGTGTCCTCGCCAGATACCAAATCAGCCTGCACCTTCATCTTGAACTTGCCAGAACCCGGAACTGCACTGAATATATTCTGTTGTTTAAGCCTCTCAGTCTGTGGTATTTTCTTATGGCAGTCTGCAGACGCCTATACTTTTCATATACTTTTAATTTTTTTTTACACATATTCATTATTCAGTGTGTGTGTGTTGGGGGTGTACACACTACTGTGCACATGTGGAGTCTGAGGATAACTTTTGGAAGTCTGTTCTCATTCCACCCTGTTGGTTCCGGGGATCGAACTCAGATGGTCAGGCTTCGTGGCAAGCCCTTAACCTGCTGAGTCATCTCACTAGCCCCTTAGATACTTTCATATTTTTTTAATGCATTCACAGTTTACAAAGATGTTTTCAATTACATCTTTATTCAGTTGTGCTTAAAATTAGATAGATTAGGCTTATTTTAGTTTTATGTGTATGGGTGTTTTGCTTGCCTGTGTACCATGTATGTGTCTGGTGTTTGAGGAGGCCAGAAGAGGACACTGAAACCTGTGGAACTGGAGTTACAGTAGTTGTGAGTTGCCATGTGAGTGTTGGGAACTCAACCTGGATCCTCTGGAAGAGCAGCCAGTGATCTTAACCACTGAGCCATCTCTCCACCCCATCCCCCAAAAGTAATAGAAACATGTATACTGTCTTTTCACTTATGTAGTTTTAAGTCTGTTTTTTATTTTCTTGTAAATCTGAATTGCTCCCTCATGTTATCTTATTTTTGTCTGAAAGGCTGTTCTTTCTTTTCGATCAGGACCGAACATGCTTCAGTCTTCAGGCAGATAGTGTATACTGTGCCCTAGCCCTTCCCACCTGCTCTACAATGCCAGGATCAGCAAGATGTGAGAGCTGAGAGTCTTCTCAGGTGTTTCCTGGACACAGGCTTTGGCCTGGACTTGAGCACAGCCCTATTCACTCATCTGGGCTTCAACATCCCCTGGAAGACGGTGGGCATTTCCAAAGCCTTGTGGTCACCATACTCTTCAGCCTCATCCCTGCCGCAGGCAGCTGAGGTGTTCAACAGCTGCCGCTGACCGCTTAGGGTTAAGGCCTGGGGAAATGCTGCTTCTGCTGAGCAAGATTTCATAGTGGGAGTGTCCAGAGAAATACAAGATTGGACAAATTAGGACAGACAGATCTCTGGGACTGGGGCTCTGGAGGGGCAACAGCCAGTTTCTTTTGGACTTCCTGGATGGATCCTTCAACTACCCTGACTTCTCTTTCATATTTAAAATCAGTTTACTTTCTCTGCATAGTAAGAGATTTAAAAAATTCTTATTCTTCACATTCATTGGCTTTTCCTTAAATATAAAGAGATCTCACCCCCTTCACCCACCAAGAGTATGCTTTTATTGGCACATTAAGTGCACAAATAATGGGTTCCATTATGACATTTCATGCATAGATATAATATACTTCTCTGTACACCAATGGTTTAATCATGTCTTGTCCTTTTTATTTCCAAGGGAGGTTTTTTAAATTTATACAACAACAGCAAAACAATAAAATTCTCTTTTATCTTTTTTTTTAAAGAGAGAGATTGACTCATCTTGTAGCTCAAGCTGGTATCAAACTCACAAGCCTCTTGCCTCAGCCATCTCAGGGCTGGGATTACAGACATACACCACTACACTTAACTCCTCTATAATTTTCATGGGGAGGGAGGCCTAAGTGGGAGAAGGATAGGGTGGGGGAGCAGAGAAGGGGATGGGGAGAAGGATGACTTACATGAAGGGTATTTGGAAAGGCCATTT